>CAKNXH010059443.1:20771-41937 GCA_932178445.1 Andricus quercusramuli
TACCAATACCAATACCAATACCAATACCAATACCAATACCAATACCAGTACCAGTACCAATACCAATACATCGTATTGGTTGGTTTATTATTCCTTTTCTCACCTAGATTGGTCAACTTTTCCTATCTACTTTTGCCCCTAAATTTGCTAATTAGATGATTTAGATTATAGATTTAAGTTTAATTTCCTGTAATAAATGCGAACATCCCCTGAACTACGGGCGATCTATGGTTTGTTTTGTAAAAAATAGAAGTATTTTACATCACTTTTACCAAAATATGAATTGTAAATTTCACCCTGGAGCTCTAAGATATTTAAATATTTTCAGAATTCATATAATAAAGCAAGTGGTGTTATATAATAATATTTTGTGGGTGATTCTGAGCCAATCTATTTAGATTATTACATTTTCCAAATAGGAAAAGAAAACAATACAAAATATTTTAATGCATTTCTAAAATTGCTCATATTTAACGTATTCTTTTCACAAAAATTTTGAAATAAGAAGACTTCTTTCAAGCTATTGAGAAGAAGATTGAGAAGAAATCTATTTCATCATGGATAATTTCATGCACAATGAGCAAGAAGAACATTAAAAATTAAAAATAAAAGACTTCCGAACTACCTCAATGGCTCAATTTGGCTCATAAACATGCCTCAAGTAATGTTTTAAAGATTTTTTTTCATGTTGCCTGTAAATAAGTTTTCTGTAAATAAGATTTTCACACAAATATACAAAGATCGGACGAAATGAGCACAAATAATTAGTAAATACACCTATAGTGAATATATACACGTAGTACCTCGCAAAGATATTTTTTCTTGAAACTGACTAATGAAATGTAAATATATGGGAAGAATGAGCTCGACGCTTATCATCTATAACATAACGACTATAGCATGTAGGTATTATATCATTTATTGAAGCCTAGAATATTCCTTAGTTTCATTGTGAACAAATTTCTTCAATAAAACAATTATCAGTTTTTCTTGTAATTAAAAAAAGATGATTATTCCTACTCTAATCTTATACATGGCCTTTATTCTCAGTATCATTGGTGAACACAACAATATAATGTATCTATAATTTTAAGGAAAGTCTTCAAAGCTACACGTATTTGCAATCTTGGAATCTAATTCCCATTTTCGTGGAATATATGCAGTAAGGAATGACTATGCAAGAAGGGTGAAAATAAACATGGACAGCGGGGCGGTTGAAGATATGACCGAAGAAGAATGCGAGGAATCTCCCATAGGCACTCGTCACACAATCTCGAAGAATTGTAGAATAGTCAATGTAAACAGCATTACTCGACACAATTCATTAATTGAAAAAACAAGTTATACTTAAATGCAATACTGTTTGTATACACAGTAGGGTCAAAATATAACATGTAACTAATAATTATAATAAGGAGTCAATATGTTATCGTTCTCAAAGCTTCAATCTTTCCTCGATGCCTCAGTTTTTTTTGGAAACAGATTACAGATTGGAAAAGATTCCTCAAAGTTTAATGTCATCAGTTTGCAGCAGTAAAGAAACATTTCTGTATACAAAGAAAAACTGTATATTCAGTTTAAAATTGCTACAAGAATAACATATCCCGAAATTATTCAATCAGCTCTATTAAATTTTGAAATTAGACGCCATTACAAGTAGGACTAGTGGATCAAGATTTGCAGTACCAAATCGCCAATATCTTCATTAGTTGAAAATTTTTTAAGGATTTGTGAAAGAGAAAAAAGCTCTTATATTTTTGTTCACGTTTACAGCAAATTCTATGGTACCGAGTAGCACCAAACTTTAACTGGACATGCATAGTACTCATTTATATTGCTATATTTCAGGAATTTATGATAAACATATTTGTTTAATGAATTTCAGTGTTTTACGACCCAAAAAGCCATATACAGGCGTAATACGAATGCATTTTTGTATATTTTAATAGGTTTTCCCACTTTTGGTCACGGATTCATGTCCCCTGGCCCACTGTGTATTGTAAGTATTTCTAATATTCTTGTGCCCCCCCCCCCTCCTTCTTACGTATGATTTTATATTTTGTACTCAATATGCAACAATATATAAATTATTATCAATTTAAACGAGATCTTAAAAGATTTCAAGGTTTTTGCAAGAGATTTAAAACATTTCCAGTGCTTCGAAGGGATTTCAACTGATTTCAAGGGATCTTGAGGTATTTTGAAGAGATCCAAAATATTTGAAAGAATTACAAAACTATTTCGGAATTTAGTGAGATTTCTAAATCTTTTCAGGGATGTCATGAAGTTTCAAGGGATAGTCAAAATTTTAGAGTATTTGAAACATTTCCGAAGGTTTGCGACTAGTTTAACAGATTTCACATTTTTCCACAAAAACTGATATTAATCATTCAGCACAAAATTGACACATGTAAAACTGTTTTTTCACTTTTTTGTAATAAATGATTTTTATTTGACAAGTGAAATATTTTAAAACATTTTCAAACTAATTTTAAATGGTATGGCAACGGCCATATCACGCTGGAAACACCAGTTCCCGTTAGATCACTGAAGTTAAGCAGCGTTAGGCGCGGTTAGTACTTGGATGGGTGACCGTTCGAGAATAATACTACTGCGTTGCTGTTGGCGGTCGTGGGTGTGGTGAGCCCACACTTGTAGTTATTTACTACAAGAAACTATCCACCTAGAAATACTACCCGAATCGGGTAGTGTCACGCCTACCCCTAGAGGCTCGCCGAAAGGGAAACGGCTTAATGGTATAAAAAAAAAAAAAAGAGCAATAACATAAATTATTATTGAATTATTCAAGATAATTTATTAAATAATAACTTGTTCTATTTCCAGGAATTCTATACAATAAATGTTTCAATCAAATTTATGAGGAAGAAGAGGGGGGTCTGAAAAATGAGAGATAATATATTGTTATTAGTTAGTATTACCTATAATGAGTTCCCGCTATGATTTTCCTTTAGTAGAGTCCTATAGTAGATATTGAACCTACAGTCGATAACTCTTAATTAAAAATACTAGTGTGTGTAAAATAATCCATTTAATTTAATTAATAGATGAGACGCCATAAGTGTTAATAAATGAAAATTATTTGTTTTACATATATTTATGCTTTTAATTATCATTATCTACTGTAGGTTTATTATCTACTGTAAGATGGTCTCCCCCAATTTTTTCGTGATTATAGGAATTAATCGTACACAAATATTAACCCTCAGTTACTCCACAGGGGTCAAAATGACCCAGAGGTTTTTTAAAACCGGTGCCGTTTCTGTATAGGCTAAGGGAGCGGGTCAGGACCCGGGGGGGGGGGGGCGAGTTTAGAGGTCCTAGTCCATGCTGAACCCATGATCGGACTCAGTTCGGTTGGTTACGCCGAAAGCGACAGTGTGAAAGTTCGATTTGTGCCTTTTAGACCCCGTGGGGTAACAACGTTACAAAAAGTGATCTGAAGACAAATACAAAACGTAAGTAAATTCTTCATTCAAATTTTTGTTTTGTGTCCAATAATAAAATAAAATTAAGTTTTATGTGACGCAAGAGTAAACTTATATTGAAATGTTGTGTTTTCTTGATTTTATAGAAATTTTTCCTCGGAAACATCCATCGACAGAGATTGGTTGTGAAGCAAGGCCTTTCGTGTATCACAGGTAAAAAGAACTATATATTTGTGAATAAAATTATAATAATATGATTTTTCAATTGAATTTTCAAATTTAAAAGGTAATATTTTTCTTATTTTATAGAAATTTGAATAAAAAATATCAATATTTTTCTCATATTGTTGGAAAAATGATTATATGATTTCGCCAATATTTTCATTTGAGAAATATTTTTCTTTTTTTTTCAGAAACGGAAATGGAGACGCGTTCTTGCACTCGATGTGCTGCGAACATATCAAAAAGCATGGTACAAATGTCTGCGTTGTAATAGAGCCATGTGCCATGAACATACGACAACACTGTGCCAATATTGCGCACAATAAAATAACAATTGTATGTCGGAAAATCCAATAAATTAACCGTTTTTTAATGCATTTCCTTGATTTTTTTAAATTTCACCCCATTATATACATACTGCATGATTTCGTGTCAGGTAATATTTGTATACGTTTTGCAATTTTTCGCAACTTTCACATGATGAAATAATTATGCTTTTTAAAACCGATCATTATGTCACTTATATCACCTAAAATTGTGACTCTTGAGCTTTAAAAATCACTATGCATGAACACTTCTATCTTCATTTGACTTCGAATTATATCATTTTGAAAAAAAAAATTTCAGATTATGTAATCAAATTTTTGTTTGTTAATTCTGATACAGATTTCTCAATTTTTATTTTAGAATTATTTGATTCGCATAGCCTTTTGGAGCACAAAAAAACTTTTCAGTGAAAAAAATTGACTCTTAATTAACCGATTTGTCGCTGAGATACAAACCTTGAGAAGACGGGCCGGGGCTTTTTGACCCCCGTGGGGTAACAACGTATACTGAAATACGTGGGGTAACTGAGGGTTAAATTGAAGTTGAAGCTTGATTTTAGATGACGTTTAGTACGTTTCTTGATTATAAATTTGAACAAAGTTTGCTAATTTAGCGAAAGATGACTCTGCACTTCTTCCTCATTTTTTAAAGAAAAAGTGTTTCATAACGAATTAATCTTTTTTGTTGAAAAAATCAACTAACAGGTTTAAATTTGGACTACTTTTTAAAAATTTTATTGTTCTTTGCTTGAGCAATCATCATTTTAGATAAAAATTCATATTTTCGGGCGGAAAAAATTGTTTTCTAGAAAATTCGTTTTTTAGCTTGAAAACTCAAAAATTTAGTGAAAAAAATGTTGCACACGACATTCTGCATATTAATCTCCAAAGAGCAGATTTACATTTTAATATTTGAGAAAAGTTTAAAATGTCACTTGAAAATAAGAAACTATTTGGACTGGGGTGGTCCAAAATTTTTTTTTCCGAATAGAGGGCATGTTACCCCCTCCCCCCTATTTTCTAAGTTTCCCTAAAAAAAAAATTCTATAGTAGCGGCCAATAACTGATGAATGCTCTGGTGCTTCATTAAATTATATATAGTACATATATCCTATAGTAATTATTTCGTTGTTATAGGCGTCAAGTTTGTCCTTCTGAGATATTTACATTTTACTAGAGTCAGTTACAAAGAAGAAAATTTTGTTACTAAATTTCATTCAAACTGATATCATAATTTATATAATCTTCCAGGTTTTAGGAAAATCTGATGCTTACTTGAAAAATGTATACAGTATCTGCTATAATGACTGATTTGAAACTTTAAGAAATTAATATAGATTCTACAAAATATGTTGTAATATTTATTCTCAAAGATATTTTTCTTCACAAAAAATATTAATATTAATATTATTGATATCATGTTTTTTTTATATCAGGCAAGAAAATCATATTAAGATATTGTAGTCAGAATTTTTTTTTTATTCTGCAAACTAGTGATATCAATGCCTTCACTGGAGTTTACGGGATTTCTATGGATTTAAGAACATTTTATAAAGTTTTGAGGATTTCAAGGCATATAAAGAAATTTAATCGAATTCGGGGTCAAAATTAGGAAATTCAAAATCGCGGATCCAATATGCTTCTTGTGCAATTTTGTTGCACAATTTGGTTTTTAAAGTTTATGTTGGTTCAAAAAATGTGCTTTCAAATATTAAACAGAGACATTAAGCCAATAGACCTTGTATCGCTCTCTAGCGTTCCATTTTTTTGCCGTTATAAAAAGTTTCATTCTTGGTCAACCAAAAAAAAGAGCACTTCAATTGAAAATTTGACGATCCCTTAGATTTTCTGTAAATAAGATTTTTGGTTAGAAGTATGAGCTTAAAAAATGTTAGCGCCCGCATAAAAAAGGCCCTCAGTGCCGGTTTTAGATTAGGAGATATTCGCGTTTTTCTAAGTTGTGGTAAAAAATGTGATTTTTGAGTTTGAGCGGGGGATGATACTAGGACCTATAGTAAATTAATTGGGCTTATACTCATATCCAAATAGTAACTGGAAGTAGGTATATTTTATATTCAAAGAAGAAATATAACGTAACTAAATACCCATAGATACTGAATATGTCTTATTTTTTTCTCGATTTTTTTCTTTTTCTAGAGAAACACCTCCCTCTATTCGAAAGCAGTTTTATTGAATACCGATCAGGTCCAAAATGAACACAAAATCAAAACAAATGATTGGCAAATACACCAATAGTGAATATATATATATATATATACATAGTACTTTGCAAAGGTATTTTTTCTTGAAACTGACTCTAATGAGATGTAAATATCTCAGAAAAATAAACTTGATACCGAATATATTATAAGATAATGATTACACGATGTAGGTAGTATATATTTCAATGAAACACTCGAATATTACTTAATTTAGTTGTGAATCCAATTCAACATTAAAACATTAATCAGTGTTTCCTCCAATTATAAAAAATGAAGATTGTTCCTATTCTAATCTTATCCATGGCGCTTATATTCAGTTTTATTGGTAACTATAATAATACGATATATCTATAATTTCAAGGAAAGTTTCTGAAGATATACGCTATCATAATTTGTACAATATTATCTGCGTTCCATCTCAATGGCTATTTCAGTCCAAACTTTATTTGAATTTTCCCGAAATAAGTATGGGTTCAACCTGAATTTATTGCATTAAAACCCAGCATTAGCAAAATGTTGAATACTTTTCAGACTGAAATTTTGCAGTGTTGAAAGTTACTGAAATGTTTGGATTTTTAATTGCGTTAATCGAGTAATTTATGTAGGTAGTAAAACTTAACAGTGTCTGTTAATCAACACACATCATTTTTTAGTTTAATCCTCTGCTTGTTGTTGCAGGGTTAAGTTCACAGTTTGACTGTTTACCTAATGGTGAACCTATTCCTGGCGTTCCTTGTTGCAGACCTTCTTGTCTTCCTGACATACATCACTCTCCTGAAAGAACTCTTTCTCCTGCTGAGCCTTCTTTTCGCGTCAGGTCCAGGTCTCCTCCTGCCACACTTCATTCTTTGGTCAGGCCTCGTCCTCTTGTCGAGCCTTCTCTTCGCGCCAGGACCAGGTCTCCTATTGCCACACTTCATTCTTTGGTCAGGCCTCGTCCTCTTGCCGAGCCTTCTCTTCGCGCCAGGTCCAGGTCTCCTCCTGCCACACTTTATTCTATGGTCAGGCCTCGTCCTCTTGCCGAGCCTTCTCCTCGCGCCAGGACCAGGTCTCCTCCTGCCACACTACATTCTCCGGTCAGGCCTTCTTCTCCTGCCGAGCCTTCTCTTCGCGCTAGGTCCAAGTTTGCGCCTGCCAGACGTCTTTCATCTCTCGTACTTGGATATGAACTTGAAAAAATTAGCCTTATCCGGCTTATTCCCCGCGTGAATCCCCAGCGGCTTTTCGAAATTCGAAGATACACTTTTCCGGCTGATAAACCAATTCAGGTGCAAGTAAGACCTATGATCTTTGGGCCCATGCCAACTGAGGAACGAAATGTTTTAACAACATCCACTGGTGACATATTTGCAATATTAGAATCTGCTTCAGTTTTTCGTGGAATATATACAGTAGGACATGTCCATAGAACACGGGCGAAGGTGAACATGGAGAGCGGCGCGGTTCAAAACATGACCTCAGAAGAATGCGAGGAATCTCCTATAGGCACCCGTCGGACAATCAAAAATAATTTTACAATAGTAAATGTAAATGACATTACTCCACACAATGAAGTTAAGTTGAGTTAAGTTGAGTTCATATTGGAAACTATACCTTTAATAAAATCTTTTTGACTTAATCGAGTACGTGTTTTTATATTATCCCATCTATTTAAAATTGCCTGTAACCATTTCAAGGGGTATACTTGGAAACATTGCAACAACATAGAAATCATTACATGGTTATCAGGAACAGTTTTTTTAATAATAATTTTTTGGAATTCCCAGCGATTTTTAATATTATATTCTGAAGTTGTGATAGAGTCATGAGGTATGAAATTAAAGCTTTGTTCTCAAAATTTCGTGAAGGTGTTAATAGTTGAAATAACTATTCTCAAAGGATGGCTATCCTTTGAGAATAGTTTATTTTATTTATGAATCTTTCTCAAACCATAACATCTAATCTGGCAAGAACTGTTTCTTCTGTTCTTCCTAATATTACCTGATTTCTTCATACAAACTGTAATATTGCCTTTATCAGCATTCATGCAAATTATATCAGGGTTGTTTTAAAGAAAACCTTTTGTTATGATGAGAACTTCAGAAATTTTACGATCAATACTACTAATGTGCAAAAAATTCTTATCAACAAATCTCTTTGAAAAGTGTAAAACCTTGTTTTCGGAATCTTGCTGATCTAATATTGAAATTTTGTGTATACTTGATTCAACATCTTTGACTATTGCCATTATTTGTTTCGATTTACTTCTTATCACATGGTTACTAAGACCTTCACCTAATTCGAAAATATTCAGGAATTTGAATATCTGCCAAATTTACAAACCAAGGACCCCTATCTTCTTCATAAAAAATATTGTGTGAATTTAAATTTTGCTCTTGAACATTAGTTTGCTGATCAATCAAAATAGAAAGTTTGTTCTCATGTTTTTTATCATTGCTCAAAAATCTTCGATTAAGGAAAGTTTGATATTTTAAAAGATCAGTGATTTTATTTTGTTGTAAACATACTTCTAATTCACTTCTAATTTCGGAAATTTTTAATATTATTTTTTTTTAGATAAAGCATCATTTCTTCGACAGACAATCAAAAACATTTTTTGAAGGATAATGCGTATTCATTTTTGGTTGATATGACACCATAATTTAACCTTTCTGAAGGCTTCAGGACCATATGTAACTATAATCCTTCATATAAAAACAGGTAACCTCCATTGGTCCAGATCATGATAGTCGCCATTTTGTAGTAAATGATACGCTAACGAACGTCGGATAGCTGAAAAAGTAACGCTAAACTCGCAGAGCATGCGCAGTAACGTCAACGCGTGACTTTAGTGTTTACCACAAGCTACGGAACTTTCGAATAACTTTTATTTTATATAATATATTTTTCTTTTATTTTGGACTTTTCTTTTATTAAATTAAATTTATTAATCATCTTTTAACTAACTCCAGAAAATGTAATTTTTAACAGAAACAGTTAATATTTAATTAATGAGTTCAGAACCTAGAGAGCATTTAATAATTATTTTCATTGAAATATTAGAATAACTTTTATTTAATATTTAATTGAAAATTTCAATCATTAATAACCTTTCAACCAGTAAAAATTGAAATATATGCACATATAATTTTGAAAATTGAATTCGAGAAATCACTTCACAGCATCACAAACATTTGAAAAAATTATATAATTTTAATGGAGATATTTTAAAGCAAAAATAAATTTTTATCATAAAAATAGCAACAAATATAAAATCACATAACCTTCATGTAAATAATCAATTAATGTGACTTATTTGAATACAATTCAAATTCAATCTCTATTTAATTCAATTTTTGGAAAAAAATTATTAATCAGTCTATAGTTAATAATAGTTAATTTATCAGTTCATAGCATAAAAATCAATCACCAATATTATTTGCATTGAAAAATCAAAATAATTTTTTATCTTAAATTATTTTGAAAAATTGAATTATTCACAATCTTTTGAACTAATTCCATGAAAACCTAAAACATATTATTAATTTGAATTTTCAGAAAAATATAAAGCAACAATTATTCGAGAGTTTCAATGAAAATAACTGTTTATTGCTTTTTATGATGTCAAATGATTAATCAATATGAACATATATTTAAATTTTCTCTGGAATTAGTTTTGAAGGTCACTAATAAATTGAATTCAATTTCAAACTAAAAAAATATATACAATGTACAAATTATTTGAATGTTTCAAGCAGAATAATTGCTTTTCATTCATTAAATATTAACTGATTCTGTTTGAAATTACATTTTCTGGAATAGGATGAAAGATTATTAAGAAATTGAATTTAATCAAAGAAAAGACAACATTTCAAAAAATATTTATAAAGTGAAAATTATTTGAAAGTTTCAATGAAAATAATTTTTTCATGCTTTTTATGTTGTGAACTGAATAATTAATTATTAGCTGATAATTTTTCTCGCTATATTAAATTAAATAAAGGTAAGAATTCCGGTTTTTTTTAGATTGAGTAACATAAATTGATAATTTAATTTAAGGATTTAAAATTGAACATTGGATATAATTTTTATAATAAAAATTGATTGATATTTAAAATACCCTTATTGTAATTACATAATTTTTCAAATGTGAATAAACAGCATGATTTTGTAAAATGAGTATCTGAATTTAATTTCCAAAACTATATGTAAATATGTTTTATTTTTTCTGAAATTAGTATAAAAGGTTATGAATAAATGAAATTTTTTAGAAATGAATGTAAAAATTTGCAATAATGTAAAGTAAAAATTATTTGAACGTTTTAATGAAACTTATAGTTTAATGCTTTTTATTTTGAATTTTTGTGATGTTGTGAAATACGTATCTGAATTCTGCTTCCAATATTATATGTACATATATTTCACTTTTCTATGAAATTAGTTTAAAAAGTTATTATTAATTAAATTTGTCAGGAAAATATAAAGTAAAGATTATTCGAATGTTTCAATTAAAATAACTGTTTATTGCTTTTTACGTTGTGAAATGAATAATTAATATGTACATATATTTTGATTTTTTCTGGAATTAGCTTTAAAGGTCTATAATAATGTGAATGTATAGAAATGCACTTTCAAATGAAAAAAATATATATAGTGTGAAAATTATTTGAATGTTCCAATGAAAATAATTGTTTAATGCTTTTTATGTTGTGAACTGACTAATTATATATGAACTGATTCTATTGAAAACTATAGTTACTGGGATTACTTTAAACGATTATTAATAAATTAAGTTTCCAGAAATAAAAGTTCAAATTAAAAAAGTTAATAGAGTAAAAATTATTTGAATGTTTCAATGAAAATTATAGTTGAATGCTTCTTATTTTGTGAACTGATTAATTAATTATCAGCTGATTTATATTTTTCCCAATATTAAATTACAGAAACATTGAATTTTAATTTTTCTCTATTTAGTAACATAAATTGATCATTTATCTTGAGGTTACGTAATTAAATATAAGCTATGATTTATATAATAAAAGTTGATTTTTCATTCAAAATACCTTCATTACAAATATATAGTTTTTTTATGTTTGCTACATTGTGAAATGATTATCTGAATTCAATTTTCAAAATTATAGGGACATATGTTTTAATTTTTTTCTAGAATCAGTATAAAAGGTTATCAATGATTCAAATTGTCAAAAAAGCAATTTTAAAATTCAAAAAATATATAAATTCAAAATTATTTGAATATTTCAATGAAAATAATGTTAAACATTATTTTATTATTTCTTTTTTATGATCATTATACAAATTATTATTAATTGATCATATCAAAACTTAAAATTTCTAGAATTGTTTGAAAAGCTTCTTAATAAATAATATAATCATAAATTATTAATTAGTGTGAAAGTTTATTAATCAATTATATTTTCAGAAAGGAAAGTTAAAATTGAAAAATATAACTACATATTTACATATAATATATAAATATAATTATTTAAACATTCCATTGCAAATACATGTTTAATGATTTTTATATTGCGTGAACTGAGTATCGGATCGGAATGTATTCATTTGACGCATATTTATGCTTTGTTTATAAATTTGTACAAAGTTCGCGAATTTGGCAAAAGATGACTGCCCCTATTCCTAATTTTTTAAAGAATTCTTCAGTTTCTCTTGTTTTCGACTAACTCACTCTTGTTTTAACTCTTTCGCTTCAATGCAAACTGCAATAATAGAACCCAAAAAGAAAATCCAACTATCTATGGTTGAAAAATCAAGTATTATATTTTATTGTGGAATTCATCTCGTTTGGTTGAAAATTTCACTATTTGGTTCAAAATTTTATTATTTTGTTGAAAATGCAACTATTTTGTTAAAAAATTATCTTTTTTCGGTCAACAATTCAACTTCTTATTTCAAAGCTGAACTACTTTTTTGATAATTCATCTTTTTGGTTAAATATTCACCTATTTGATAGGAAATTCGACTCTTTTTTTGGAAATTCGTTTTTTTTGTTAGGAATAATTTTTCAACTAAAAATGTAAGGTAGAGAATGAATTTTCATGTTTCATGGTTTGAGGATTTAAGGTGTTTCATGAAGAATTAATCTTTTCCTGTTAAAGAATGAACTACTGGGTTTAAATTTAAACTAATTTAAAAAAATTTATTCATCTTTGCTTGAACAATAGGGTGTTCCAAAAATGCATTGGAAATTTTATTTTATTTTTTTAATTTTGTTGGGAATACCCCTCAAATTTGTTCGAATCCACACAAAAATAAATCCATTTTTTTTTGTTGAAAAAAATGATATTTAGGGGTGCCGCAAGCCCTATGAAGACTCAACATTTCTCTTCACAATTAGCCATAGGGTACGAATAAAAAATAACTTTCCAGATACCAACACCATAAGTCTCTTTTATAGGGTCCCAAGGAAACCCCATAAGTGAAAAAATGGGTTTTGGGAGTTTTTGGCTCTAATTATGAATTTTTTGCGGTTTTTTGAATACGAATTGTTTCTAATACATAACATATTACTTTATGCTGGAAATTAGATGTTTTCATGAATTATTTAAACATTTTATTATTATTTTTTGCAATTTTCTCATAGAATGGACTTAGAAAGACGCGTTTTTTTCACACATTTTTCATTTTTTGTCCAATTTTCAATTAGAGGGAAGTGATAGTTCATCAACGTTACCAAGAGTGATTGCTTAAACAATTTATTAATAATGTTAATAATATTCTCTTAGAAATAGACTACAAAATTGCAACAAAAAAAATCACTTTCAGTCACATTTTCAATTAAGATAAGTTAAGTAATTAATTAGAGTCGAAAAATTAATTGTTTAAACAATTTATTTTAATTAATAATAATATTATATTTGAATAAAGCTAGAAAGATGCGTTTTTGTTTAAATTTCTGGCTTCTTGTCCAATTTTCATTTGGAGTGAAGTAATAATGAATTCGAGTTAACAAAATGATTGTTTAAACAATTTATTATCATTATTAATAATATTTTCTTTGCTTAGTTGGTGAAATGTTGCGGTTTTTTTTGTTGAAATTTTCAACTGTTTGTCTATTTTTCATTAGGCGTGACATAATAATTAATTAGATTTAGCAAGAATAATTGTTTAAACAAATTATCATTGTTTATGACTATCCTCATCTATATCGATTGCGCCAGATAGTTTCGGTTTTTCAACAATTTTTACCTTTCTGTCTTTTTTCACTTAGTGAGGTAATAATTAATTAAAGTTAACAAAAAAGTTGTTTGAACGATTTAATATTGTTTATAACTATCTTTTCTTAGATAAGTGCTAGAAAGTGGAGGTTTTTTCCTAAAATCTTTCACTTTGCATCGCCCTTTTATTTATGAACGAATAATAAGTCAACCACAACAAACCCATTTTTTCACTTATGGGATTTCTTTGGGACCCTATAAAACAGACTTATGGTGTTGATATTCAAAAATTTATTATTTATTCGTATTCTATGGCTAATTGTAAAGAGAAATGTTGAGTTTCAACTCGATTGAGCTAATATTGAGGATTCATAATAAGATTTACAAAAGCGTCTTTTTTTCTTATGGGAAATACATGTTAAACTTCATGGGGCTTGTGGCACTTCTAAATATCATTTTTTTCAAAACAAAAAAAATGGATTTATTTTTGGGTTAATTCAAACAAATTGGGGCGGCGTCCCCAGAAAAATTCAAAAAAAAATTTTTTGGACCACCCTATTGAACAATCATCATTTTAGATGAAAATTCCTATTTTCGGCAAAAAAAAAAACTGTTTTCTAAAAAATTCTCTTTCTCTGGCTTCAAAACTCAAAAATCTAGTAAATAAATGTTGGAACACGATACCCTGCATATTAATCTATTTTATTCAAAGAATAGATTTACATTTTTAAATTTGAGAAAGGTTCAAAACGTCACTTTAAAATAAGAAACTATTTGGACTGGGGTGGTCCAAAAAATTACTTTTGAATAGAGGGCATGTCACCTCCTCCCCCCTATTTTTTAAGCTTCCCGAGAAAAAAATTTCATAATAGCGGCCAATAACTGATGAGTACTCTGGTGCTTCATTAAATTATATATAGTACATATGTCATATAGCCGTTATCTCGTATCTTATAGGCGTCAAGGTTGTCCTTCTGAGATAATTACATTTCACTTGAGTCAGTTACAAGGAAGAAAATTTAGTTACTGAGTTTCATTTAAACTTATGTCGCAATTTATATAATCTTTTAGATTTTAGGAAAGTGTGATGCTTACTTGAAAAATGTATACAGTCTCTGTTATAATGACTAATTTGAAACTTTGAGAAATTAATATAGATTCTACAAAATATGTTGTAATAGTTAGTCCCAAAGAGATGTTTTCGTCAGAGAAAATATTAATATCAATATCATTGATATTATGTTTTCCTTATATCAGACATATTGGGCTGGCATCAGAATAGCTGGGCCAATCTAAAAATCTTAGAACTCGAGATATACTCAAAATCTTCGGAACAAGTCTGAAAATTGAAAAAAAATTCGAACGTTAATATCTCGAAAGCGCTTCCATAAAAAAATTGTGTGTGTAATTTTCATGTTTAGTGGACTAAAATACATTTTTCAACATTTCATGCCAAAATTACTTAATCGTCGAAAGTTATTCAGAGTTTTGTATTTTTAACTTCTCTTCAGACAGAAGTTGCAATTCCCATTTAATTTGAATGTTTGAGATCACATTTTATTCCTAATCGAAACCTATCAAAGCGATTTGAAGAGAGTCTTTCAAAAAACGAAATGAGTCCTTCAATATTTGGATTCAATAGGAATTGCATCTTTGACCTAAGAGAAATCACTGACATAAAACTCTAAATAACTTAGGATAAAACCTAATAAAAACGACATCTTCCAGACTAATAGCTTAAATATTATTTGAAAAAAAAAAAATACGAATCGATTACGTTTCGGAAACACAGCTGGTTTCCCTCATCATGTGTCGCCAAGATTACACTAATAACATGAATATCTTATTAAATGATTCAAAAAAATATTTTAAAAAATTAATTATAACCCTTTAAACTTTTCACAAATTGATACCTTTAAAATGCTAGATGGTTGGAGGACAAGTGGTTTCCTAAATCCTAGCACAAAGAGAGCAGATTTATTTACGGTAAATACTAACATTGCTAGAATGTATGGATTTCCAAAAATATATAAACAAAATTGTCCTCTCAGACGAGTTGTATCTTCCATAGGCACTCCTATTTATTACTTAGCCAAGATTTTTAGCATAATTATTTCCGATTCCTTACCATCTTATCCTTATAACATAAAAAACTCAATCGTCACATCAATAAATCAAAACCTATAGGTATGCCTATGGGTTCACCGATTTCGGCTATTCTATCGGAAATTGTTATGCAAGATTTAGAAACAGAAGTACTTAATCAAATCAATTTTGAAATTCCAATATATGTACGTTATGTTGATGACTCCTTTTTAATTATTCCCGAAAATAAAATAGATTTGATCGTTTCACTTCTTAATCCATATCACAACAGACTACAATTTACAATCGAAAAAGAAGAAAACAAGTCAATTGGTTTTTTAAATTTAGAAATAATAAGATCTTATAACAATATTATAAAAACTAATTGGTTCCACAAAAAAACTTATTCAGGAAGATATTTAAGGCCATGTAATACTTTGAAAAATTATGATTTTCAAATAAACCAACTTTACGCCTACAAAAATAAATATTTTGCCCTGAAACTTTCGAAAACGATAGAGAACATTAAAACGGACCCTTATTGACTCCTTTTATCCTTCATAATGAAAAAAGTTTCGATTTGCTAAAATTGGTAAAGCATTTGACACTTTGAGGTTAGGTTCTCTATGCTTTCCGCAGGTTTATTCCGAAATTTCAGTGTACTGCAGCCTATTAATGTGGAAAATGCAAATATATATAAGAAAGAAACATAAATGGCCTACCTTTTTTTTGTGGGCAAGCCAAAAAAGTAAATTTTATAATTTTGATGCCAGTCCAAGTAGTGAATTTGATCTACCAAATAAACCAACTTTACGACCACAAAAATAAATATTTTGCCCTGAAATTTCGGAAACCGGTAGAGAAAATTAAAATGGACCGTTATTGACTCCTTTATCTTTGAAAATAAAAAAAAGTTTCGTTTTGCTAAAATCGAACTTCTGAAAACTGCAGTTATCATTAGAGTTTTTGAGCGAGTCTGTCTAAAACTTGGTCGGTAAGAAGTTTCATTATGAAAATACAATAACATTACATAAACATAAACTAACCTCAAAAAGGATAAAGTTCGTAAAGTGTCGATAATTATAACCTTTTAATTATTTAACCAAACGAGAGTCAATATCCCTCCATTAGTATATTTTATAACTTCTCCGAATTAATTTTTCGGAAATATTCATTTTTGTGGAAAAAAACTTGGGTTATCTGAACCTGATTGACTTCGTTGCAAAGTATCACATGGCCTTAAACTATTTTTCTAATCATCCCATAAAACATAAAATTGGAATTATCAAAAATCTTGTTGATTCAGCCATTCTTCTAGCAGACGTTTCTTTTCACTCAGAAAATCTAGAACTAATTAAAAAACTATTATTCTATAATAACTATCCAACTAATTTCATTGATAAGCACATTGACAGAAGACTAATTGAACTACATACAAAAAATAACAACTTTAACGACAACATTAATATTGACAATAATAATAAAAACTCAAAAGCAATCATCTCTATATCCTTTCTAGGCCAAATTTCACATACCATAAACAGACTTCTATCTAAACGTCCGCTAAGAATCAGAGTTAAAGAACATATGAATAACATCAGATTAGATCCAAAATATCATAAATCTATAAGTCAACACTTAATACAAGAACACCGAGGTGACCCTAGTTTTATAAAATGGAATGAGGCGGAAAATTTGCATATTGAACCCAATGAATATAAACGTGCTTTTGCTGAGATGGCTTTTATTAAAAAAGAAGGTGAAAATTGTATGAATTTAGTTACCGATTTAGATTATTTTAGTGCTTCTTATAATAGTATTGTTGAATTTATAACTAAATAAAAAATTTTTCTTAATTCATCTCGAACATTAATACCACAAATTTGAATTATAACAAACATATACTGTCATAAAAATATTACATTGATGTGTTGCATTGTAATTCTTAATGTATGTTTTCACAAAGTTTCCAAGATGGAGACGGGGCATACCTGCTCCGTCTTCACAGAACATTTTTTTGTCTCCTTACCATATTTTTTAACAATAGTTCAATACAAAAATAAAAAAGCAATCATTCTACAGGTATAAAATCAGTTCCTTACTTTTCCTATTAAATTTACTATTTGCACTTTAATTATACTATTCACATATTTCGAACCTAACCTTTATTATATTTTTTCTAGCACTACCTATAAAGTTTATATCTTTGTAAAAGATGGACCTCACACATAAAGAAATTTGCAGGGAATTTTTGAAACTGTTTTGAGGTATTCTCCTATTATATTTAGATACATTTTGTCATTAAATTATATTGCTTCATTCTTAGAATTTTAATACATTTTTTATACAGATCTGATGAGGGAAACCAGCTGTGTTTCCGAAACGTAATCGATTCGTATTTTTTTTTTCAAATAAAATTTAAACTATTAGTTTGGAAGATGTCGTTTTTATTAGGTTCTATCCTAAGTTTCTGAATTCTAAGTAACGTCTAAGTCTAACTATTTAGATTATCATTTTCTCAAAGACGATATTTGTCTTAAAGCCAAGGATTCACCAAGTTTACAACGAACGTGTTACTGTGGCTAAGGAAAATTTCGAAACTTTAGATAAGATAAGCGTATACAATTTGCATACAATAAATCTGTCCTGCCGTCAGATTTGATGGAATTTTATTCCTAATTATATCTATTGTATCTATTGTATACCTATCTATCATATTTATTATGTCTGGAATATAGAACGACTATAGGTTGAAAAGTCGAACAATTATATTACATTTAAATTAGTTAGGAGTTTTACTTTATTATTAAAAAAATAATATTTAACGTTTCTTGAGACGTTGATTTAAAACAAATTTATTCAATGTTTGCTTGAAAATAAAAAATCTTCTTAAAATGATATCACTGAAATGATAAATATTGAATTGTCCTTTAGGTATTTCCTTAACACGCACTTTTGCGATCTCCATTATCTGAATCTGCGGTCTCTGTTTTTTCACACTTGGGGTGTAGGAATTTCTCTCTGTTGTTGTGTGCATTACGTCCTTGATTCAGAAAGTTGTGTTTTGAAATCGGTGGATATAATCAGAAGAAGAAAAATTCTTTATGTTCTTCAAAATTATTAATAATAACTTGTAGAAAAAATTACATCGTTCACTGTATTTGTGGGGAAAAAATTATGAAAAGATAAGTTTCTATCATATTAGTATAAAAAAGATGGATAAATAATAAAAAAATGAAAGAGGGGTAGTTTGGATGTCTCTTTCTTTTTTTCAATATTCATATTTTGCATAAATTGATTTTCTTGAGTAATTGTTTTAAAAAAACAGTTTTCTGAGGAACTTTATTCTTTTCAAGCCTTCATGTGCAATTTTGTTGCACAATTTGGATTTTAAAGTTCATGTTGGTTCAAAAAATGTACTTTCAAATAATAAACAGAGGAATTAAGCCATATACCTTGTATCACTCTATAGCGTTCGGTTCTTTTGCTGTTCTAAGAATTTCAATTCTTGGTCAACCAAAAAGAAGGGCACATCAATTGAAAATTTTACAGTCTCTTAGGTTTTCTGTAAGTAAGGTTTTCGTTTAGACAGAAATATAAGCTTGAAAAATGTGGACTTTTGCATGAAAAGGCCCTTATGACCGGTTTTAGATTAGGAGATATTCGCGTTTTTCTAAGTTGAGGTCAAAAACATGATTTTTGAGTTTGAGCGCGGGATACTATAGGACCTATAGTGAATTAATTGGGCCTATACTCATATCCAGATAGTAACTAAAGGAAGGAATATTTTATATTCATAGACGAAATATAACGTAACTCTATACCGGCTATAAGAGTCATTTTAATGCGGACGCCCATAAATATCGAAAATGTCTATTTTTTTTTTTGCTAGTGAAACACCTCCCTCTATTTGAAAGTAGTTTCATCGAATACCGATCAGGTTCAAAATGCGCACAAAATGAAAACAAATGATTAGCAAATACACCAATAGTGAATATATACTCATAGTACTTTACAACGGTGTTTTTTCTTGAAACTGACTCTAATGAAACGTAAATATGTCAGAAAAATAAACTTGATACCAATTCTATTTTAAGATAATGATTATGCGATGTAGGTATTATATATTTCAATGAAACACTCGAATATTACTTCATTTAGTTGTGAATCCAATTTAACATTGAAACATCAATCAGTGTTTCCTCCAATTACAAAAGATGAAGATTGTTCCTATTCTAATCCCATCCATGGCGTTGATTTTCAGCTTTATTGGTAAATATAATAAAACAATATATCTATAATTTCAAGGGAAGTTTTCAAAGCTATACGCTATCAGAATTTGTACGATATACTCTGCGTTCCATCTCAGTTGTTATTTTAGTCCAAACACCCTACAAGATTATCATGACAACTTTTTGAATTTTCTTGAAAAATCAGAAATTTCATTTTGCGGTTAAACTATTGAAGATGCTAGTAGTTATTGCAGATGTAGTTTTTGTTTCAATAAAAAAAAACATGCCCATTTTTTTTTAAATTGTGAAAAGCGACACAAGGTAAGAAAAAAATTTATTTTTTTATACAGTGCGTTTATGTTTGTTCACATCATAAAAAATAACATTGAAAATAAAGAAATTAATTTTTTTTTTAGCGACACACGCGTATCAATGCATATTATGATTTGTAATAATGTAAATTTATAGAAATGACCCATTCTTTAGGGTAGCTGAGAATAAAATTTAATACAAAATAAAGTACAAATATTAGAGTAATCATGAAAAATAAAGTTTGTACTTCATTTTGCCTTAAAAATTGCCTCACAATAAAGCCATAAGGGGTTCATGATATCCCGACATACGATTATCTTTATGAGAGAAATTTAATCCTCTGTTTCTTGTTGCAGGGTTAAGTTTACAGTTTGACTGTTTACCTAATGGTGAACCTATTCCTGGCATTCCTCGTTCTAGACCTTCATATTTTCCTGATACAAATCATTCTCCTGAAAAGACTCGTCCTCTTGCCGAGCCTTCTCTTCGCGCCAGGTCCAGGTCTCCTCCTGCCACACTTCATTCTCCGGCCAGGCCTTCTTCTTCTGCCAAGCCTTCTCATCGTGCCAGGTCCAAGTCTCGCCCTGCCAAACCTCTTCCTTATTGTATACTTGGATATAAACTTGAAGAATTTAGCTTTATTCGGCTCATTCCCCACACTAATCCGCAACGGCTTTTCGAAATTCGAAAATACACTTTTCCTGCCGACAAACCAATTCAAGTGAGAGTAGGAAATGGTGATTTTGGGCCCATGCCAAGCGAAGAACGAATTGTTTTAACAACACCCGCTGGTGCCGTCTTTGCAATATTTGAATCTGGTTCACTTCTTCGTGGAATATATACAGTAACAGAAGACTATATAAGACGGGTGAAAGTGAACATAGACAGCGGCATGGTTCAAGATATGACCCAAGAGGAATGCGAGGAATCTCCTATAGGCACCCGTCACAGAATTTCAAAGAATTTTAAAATAATACATTTGAACTCCCCTCAATTTATTTATTGAGAAAACAAGTAAAATTAAAATGTAATACTATTTGTGATCCAATGAAGGATCAAAATGTTATGTGTAACTGCTGATTATATTAAAGAATCAATGTGTCATGGTTTTCAAGCCTTCAAGATTTCTTGAATGCCCCAGTTTTTTTT
>CAKNXH010059443.1:46937-66921 GCA_932178445.1 Andricus quercusramuli
CGACAAAAAAGGGTTTTTTTAGTCACTTACGAAAATATTTGAGAAGGGAAATTATTATAGACTATTAATAGTTTACGTATAATAATTCTTAAATACAGGGGAGGCGACTCTATCATCAGAAATAGGAAAAGATTTCTCAATGTTTGAATGTCATCCAACAGCAATGGTTCATGCGGCCCTGCCTGTCAACGTTTGGATTTTCTTGATTTATGTTGAAGTCTACTACAATCTAGGCCCGAAACCGTACTAAATTCCAAGTTCCAGTGTACATTTCACATATAATCAGTATTACTTGAAAATATGAATATTGCAATTAAATTTATGATGAAACAATGCTACAAAATGAACATCAGGGCTGCAGAAAACAAGTTTTGAACAATAATACTAATTTTCGTTCCTACATGTTATTATTCAATAATCTATACTTATAGTTATATTTAATATGCTTTTCAAAATTCAAAACAGCGCTTCAATAGGTAAACTGAAATTTATATTATTTATCACTATTACTTATCACTTCATTATTTATCACTTGTATTATTTGTCACTCCTCCTGTCACACTTCATTCTTTGGTGATTTTTTTTCTTTCTTCTTTCTCCAACATGGATGATCATGGTAGTGCCAGCTTGAACCAGTCAAAAAATAATAAGTGGGGAAACCATGCCTACAGCAGATAATGAATCTACAGTAGATAATTTTCAACTAAAAATACTAATTTACGTGAAATAATCCATTTAATTCAATTAATTCATAATATGCTACGTGCGGTAGTAAATCCAAATTAAAATAAGATTAATTATTTTACGTATATTTAAGCAGTTAATCAATAATTATATACTGTAGGTTCATTATCTACTGTAGGGTGGTCTCCCCTAATTTTTTCGCTATTGTCGGAATGGATAATACAAAAATACTGAATAAAGTAATATTAAAAGTAGACAAAATACAAAGGAACGATTTATTTGAGACAAATTTATTTTAGATAACGTTTATTACGTTTCCTGATGATAAATTTGAACGAGGTTTGCGAATTTGTTGGAAAAATGAAATACAACGTAAATCCATACCGGCTATAAGGGCCCTTTTCATGCGGACGCCCACAAAATTTTGAAAGTGTCTACTTTTTTCTTTCGCTAGAGTAAATCCTCCCTCTTTTTGAAAGCAAATTTATTTGATCCCGATAAGGTGCAAAGTGCGCAAAAATAATTAGTAATTACACCAATAGTAAATGTATACACATAATACTTCGAAACGGTATTTTTTCTTGAAACTGACTCTAATGAAATGTAAATATCTCAGAAGAATAAACTTGACACCGATTATATTTCAGATAATGATTACTGTCTGTAAGTATTATATATTCAGATGAAGCACTGGAATATTCCTTAATTTCGTTATGAAACAGATTCTCCATTAAAAGATTGAACAGTTTTTTCTCTAATTAAAAAATATGAAGATTTTCCATATTGAAATCTTATCCATGGCGTTTATTCTCAGTTTTATTGGTAAATATAATAATATAATATATCTATAATTTTAAGGAAATTTTTTAAAGCTAGATAGTACATTCCCAATTGTGCACGTTGAAATATAAATGTGCAAGAATGGTACCATCCTAACTGTTGTGCATCTTCACAGATGGAATATTTTCAACCATGCGCGTTGAAATGTAGACGTGTACAATTTGTCTATGATCACAGTTCGGAGTGTATTATTTGCGCACGTGTACGTGTAAGTTGGATACATAATTTTTCCAATTTAGACGTCGATAGTTCAGAGTGTACCATCTTTTCGCGTGCATAATGATGATCCGAAATAAGTTCGAGCAGATTCAGAACTTTAGGATGGAACTTCAGTGGGTCCGAAAAACTAAGCAGAACAAAGTTCCTCCTGACATAATTAATATTTGTATTTCTATTTATGGTTAAAAACTTTGGGGTTTGAAATGTTACACATCTTTCTCAGGGTATTTCTAATAATATTATAAATTAGAAATCGACTTGTTATACGAATATTTATCTCAACTTTTATATCTTATCTGAACCTGTATCTGGAGTTTCATCTCTTACTTCAATATTTACTTGTTATCGTATTGAAATGTTAATCGAGTGATTCATACAGTTGGTAAAACTTAAAAGTGCTTGATGATAAAAGTCAATCATTTCTATTAATATTACATACAAAAATTACATAAATTAAAGGTCTCTTCATGATAGATCTTGATAAAACGGTGCGAACTATTAAAAACTATGTTGACTACTATTACATTGACAGTTATAAATCTTTATGTGGCTGTAAACGTTCTGTACCGTCTTTATACAAATTTAAGATAGAAAAAAGCTTGAGATTTTCATGTGAGAACGCAGATAGAAATATTGGTTCAATTTTTTTCAGGTCATGTTCTTATAAACTCAAACATTATTTCTTTCTGTGATGTTTCTCAGAACAGATATCCCTCAATTATTGAGAACTTGCCTCACAATAAAGCAACAAAAGGTTGATGATATACCAACATACGATTGTGTCGTACAAAAAAGTGTAATCCTTAGTTTCTTGTTGCAGATTCAAGTTCACAGTTTGACTGTTTACCTAATGGTGAACCTATTCCTGGTGTTCGTCGTTGCAGACCTTCTTATCTTCCTGATATACATAATTCTCCTGAAAGAACTCTTTCTCCTGCTGAGCCTTCTTTTCGCGTAAGGTCCAGGTCTCCTCCTGCTATACTTCATTCTTTGGACAGGCCTCGTCCTTTTGCTAAGCCTTCTCTTCGCGCCAGGTCCAGGTCTCCTCCTGCCACATTTCATTCTTTGGTCAGGCCACGTCCTTTTGCCGAGCCTTCACTTCGCGCCAGGTCCAGGTCTCCTCCTGCCACACTTCATTCTTTAGTCAGGCCTCGTCCTCTTCCCGATCCTTCTCTTCGCGCCAGGTCCAAGTCTCCTCCTGCCACACTTCATTCTCCGGCCAGGCCTTCTTCTTCTGCCAAGCCTTCTCTTCGCGCCAGGTCCAAGTCTCATCTTGCCAGAGGTTTTCCTTCACTCGTACTTGGATATGAACCTGAACAAATTAGGTTTATTCGGCTTATTCCACACACGAATCCGCACCGGCTATTTGAAATTCGAAGATACACTTTTCCTGAGGATAAACCAATACAAGTGCAAGTAGGAACTCTTGGCTTTGGGCCCATGCCAACCAATGAAAGAAATGTTTTAACAACATCTGCTGGTGACGTATTCGCAATCTTGGAATCTAATTCACTTCTTCGGGGAGTATATGCAGTAAGAAACGACTATGCAAGAAGGGTGAAAATAAACATGGACAGCGGGGTGATTAAAGATATGACCCAAAAAGAATGCGAGGAAGCTCCCATAGGCACCCGTCACGGAATTGCAAAGAATTTTAAAATAATAAATTTGAACTCCGCTCAATTTATTTATTGAAAAAACAAGTAAAATTAAAATGTAATACTGTTTGTGATCCGATGTAGGATCAAGATGTTACGTGTAATTTATGATTACTTTAAAGAATCGATGTGTTATGGTTCTCAAGACTTCAATCTTTCCTCCATGCCCTAGTTTTTATTGAAAACAGATAAAAAAAGGTCTTTTTAATCGCTTTCGAAAATATTCCTGGAGGAAAATTATTAAAGACTATTAATAGTTTACGTATAATAATTTTCAAATATAGGGGGGTGGCGACTCGACATTATGTATAGGAAAAGATTCCTCAAAGCTTAATGTCATCAGTTTGCAACAATGAAGAAACATTTTTGTATTCAAATAAAAACTGCATATTTACTTAACAATTGATACGGACAAAAATACCACGATATAATTTTATTAGCTTTCTTAAATTTTAAAATCAGACGCAATAAAAAGTACGGATAATTATAATAATTTATAATTCATATATTTTGTTAAAAATTCGTCTTTTCTGGTACAAAGTTAATGATCCTCTTGCTTAAAAACTCAACAATTTTGTTTTAAATTCGTGTTTTTTGTTTGAAAATTAAAATATATTCAGCTGAAAAATCATGTGTTTTGTTAAAAATTCATTTTTTTAATCGGTGCAAAATAATCTTCTCGGTTGCAAATGCAACTGCTAGGTTGAATGTTGAACTACTTTCTGAAACCTTAATTTTTTTGGCTGAAGATGCATAATTTTTGTTTACAATTCATCTCTTTGCTAGAAAATTGAACTATTTTCTGAACAATTGATCATTTTCATTTGAAACTTAAATTATTTCGTTGAAAATTCATATTTTTCAGTATAAAATGATGCTTATTCTTTAAAAATGCATACTTTGTATTGAAACTTTTACTGTTTTGTCAAAGCTCAATCTACTTTTTTTTTCAAGTGAACAATTTTTGAAAAAGTTTCCTTTATGGTCGACAAATCATTAACTGTTTCTTTGATTATACATTGATCTTTGTTGCTTAAGAATATTCTACTTTCTTGGAAATTTAACAATTTGGTTAAAAAGGTACTTTTTATGAGGATTCTTCACTTTACTTGAAAATTCATCTGCTTGGTTGAAAACAAACTATTTTGTTGGTACCAGCCTGAGATTGTCAAAAATAATATGTGGACAGACAATATTTTGAAATGACTTAAAATGATTAAAGATCCTATAAAATCCCCTATATCTTCTGAAATTCTTTAAAATCCCTTGAAATCTTTAAAAATGCTACAAAATTATTTTAAAGTCCTTGAAATTTTTCTAATTTTTAAAAATTTTTCGAAAACTTTTAAAATTATTAATATATAATCGTAAAAATCTATTCAAACATGTGAATAGAAATAATTTGAAATCCCTTAAATATAAATTAAGTTCTTCAAAGAACCTTAAAAACCCTTAAAATTACATTTAATTTAAGTTATTCCTCATATTCCTCTAGAAATCTTTTAAAATCGAACTTAAAATCTTTCAAAATCTCACACAATTTTGTTAAGTCACTTCGAATTTTCGAAAACTCTTTAAATTCTTTGAAGTCTGTTAAAATAGTCTGGAATCTTTGAAATTTTCTGAAATCCCTTAAATCTTGTTAAATTTATTGAAATACCTCCAAACTCCTGGAAATCCTACAAAATTGTTTGACATTCCTTGAATTTTTTTAAAAATCCTGAAATTCTTTGGAATTCTTGAAAATATGAGAAATTCATAATAGGCCTATACTGAATTAACTATAATATTTTTCATAGGGGTGCAGCGACCAAATGAGTGAGTTGCGAACCCCGTAAATAGTTTCCAAATTTTGGAAAAAATATTGAACTAAAAAAATGTACAAAAAAATTAATCAAAGTAGGCATTAGACGTTAATAAGTCGTTCAAAATTCCCCCTTCCCGCTACATTTCCCTACTTTCTCTGCTTCCCCTCTCTTCTCACGGTTCCCCTCAACACACTTCAAGATTCGCTTCCCCTCCCTATGCCAACTTCTTTTTCATATACTTCCCCTTCTTCTCCCTTTCCTCGTATTTCCCCTCACTTCCTGTACCTCCTTATTTCCCCTCACCTTCCCTAATATCGCTCCCCAGTTCACAACCCACAGTTCATAAGAAAGAGAAGTAAGTAATAAACTGTGAATTGTGAACTGTGAAAAGTGAGTTGTGAGCCGGGAGATTCCCAATTTACAACTCATATCTCACAACTCGCAACTCACAACTCACAGTTCACAAAAAGGAGAAGTAAGCTGTATGCTGTGAGTTGTGAATTGCGAACTGTGAGTTGTGAGTTAGGAAAAAGTTAATTCACAACTCACAGCTCACAGCTTACGTCCCCTTCTTGTGAACCTTGATTCGTGAGTTGCGAGTTGTGAGATATGAGTTGTGAGTTAGGAAACTTCTAACTCACAACTGACATGAAGGAGAAGTAGGCAATTAGCTGCGATTTGTGAATTGTGAGTTATGTTAAACTAGGAGTTAAGCTAGGAGTTTCCTAACTCACAATTTACAACTCACAACTCATATCTCACAACTCGCAACCCGCAACTCACAGCTTACAACTCACTGTTTACAAGAAGGAGAAGTAAGCTGTAAGATGTGAGTTGTGAATTGTGAACTGTGAGTTGTAAGTTGTGAGTTAGGAAACTTCTAATTCACAACCCACAGTTCACAAGAAGGAAAAGTAAGCATTAAGTTTCGAGTTGTGAATGTGAGTTGCGAGTTGTCAGATATGAGTTGTGAGTTAGGAATCTCCTAGCTCACAACTCATAGTTCACAACTCACAATTTAATACTTACTTCTCTTTCTTGTGTATTGTGGGTTGAGAATTAGGAGTTTCCTAACTCACAACTCACAGTTCACAATGAGGAGAAGTAAGCATTAAGCCGTGAGTTGTGAATTGTGAATTGTGAACTATGAACTGTGAATTGTGAGTTCCCTAACTCACAACTCACAGTTCACAATAAGAAGAAGTGAGCATTAAGCAGTGAGTTGTGAATTGTGAACTGTGAGTTGTGAGCTGTGAGTTGTAAGTTAGGAAATTCCTAATTCACAACCCACAGTTCACAAGGAGCATAAGTAAGCATTAATCTGTGAGTTGTAAATTGTGAACTGTGAGTTGTGAGTTGCCTAATTCTTACTCATTCTTGTCTGGGGTTATGAAACCCTGAAAAATTGAAATGATGTCCACATAAGTAAATTAATATATCTGCCAAGTTTTCTTTTTACTTTCAGAGAAGTATTTTGGCCTAACCTTGGAGATTTAAAAAAATACACAAGAATTTATGAATTCAAAAATCACTACATTTTTTATTATCAGAGATATTTTCATGGAAAAAAAATATTGATGAAGAAACGCGAAGATGATATCCATTCGATGTATTGAAAGAATGATGACTTTTCGTCCACCTCGTAGTTGATAATGAAGAGGTCGCCGAATTCTGATAGCTGAATCGTCAAATTGCATTATATACTCAATTCGAATCAACATATTTTTTCATATTTCAAATATTAGATTTGTCATTTCCTGATAACTAAAATTTACTTGGAAATAATTTTTACTTGATTCAATAAGTTTTTCATTTTTTAACTTAATTAATACATTCAAGGATTATGGTCCTTTAAAAAAAAATTATACACTCACAATGATAAAATTATAAATTGTGGGTAAAATGGGTCAATTATTTATTTATAAAATAAGTTTGCTGACGTTTAAATCTAAAAAGAATACTATTTTTTTTCATATAATTAAAAATTTTTTAATTTGCTTATACCTTTGGAGATTGGAGATAATATGTGCAGGAGAAACCTCCCTACACTGGATAATTGTTAATTAAAAATACTAATATTGTTGAAATAATTAAATTGATTTAATTTATAGTTAAGATAGTATACGAGTTCATAAATTGAATTCCAAGATTTTTAACTAATAATAAATCTCTAAACAAATAATATTTGTTTAAAAAATTTGTTTTTCCAGTTGCGAAAAGTTACTATTTTCCAGGATAGATGATATAGTTGGTGAATCTATGAATAATATTTTTTGTTTAATATACTTTACAATTATTTATACAATTTCTATTTGTATCATTTTTTCCACCAAATCATGAAAAGTTATTATTTTCCGAAATTAATGAGACAATTAAGGAACGATGAAGTAACATTTTTTGTTTAGATTATTTGGCATTTATTTAAACTGTTTTTATCTTTTTGAACAATTCCCATTTCTTTGAACCTTTTTTTCTATGTAAAACGTAAAAATTTATTATTTTCTGGAATTAATGATGCACTCCATAAAAAAGATGGAGAGAAATTGTAGTTAAAAAAAATTCCTTTAAAAATTGGATAGAAACTTTCAAATTCAAATTTTTTCTGGATTCAAAGTTACTTTTGATCAATTTCATCAAAAATGTGTGGATCATATAAAATCTATCAAGATTAACTTAAAAAAAATAAATCAAGAGATTCTTAAAAAGTTTGGTTTCTTTTTAAAATATGGGACATATTTTTTGAAACTATCGCTGAGAATCACAATTAACAATAATAATTTTTTAGATGAGAAATTTTCAAAGAAATGTTCGTAATTATTATTAATAATATAATCATTTTTTATAATTAAAACATGAAATTTTTTCACTTAATGGCATAAAAGTTGATAAAATTCTGCATATAATAAACCCAAGTTAAAGGCAAACTCTCAAATTCATAAAAAGATGTTGCAAAAAACGTAAAATTCCGATTTTTTTGACAAATTTATAATAACTTTAGAAATAATTAATTATATAATAATAATATTAATATCTTTTTGGTATTTTCTCCTTTATCTACCCTTGGACCAAACTTGATTAAAAAAAGTCGCGAAATTTCAAGATAGGAGTGTACTTATTACATGAAAAAAAATTCAAAACAATATTTTTATGAATATCACTGAAATTTATGAAAATATATTAAATAATGATTTAAAAATAATTTTTTAAGTATACACTTGGATGGTCCAGAATTTTTGTTCCGAATTTTTATGTATAATTCCCCCGGAATTTGTTCGAATCCACACAAAGAAAATCAATTGTTTAAAAATAATATTTAGAGGTGGCGCAAGCCCCATGAATAACACGCATTTCCCATCAAAAATAAAGACGTTTTTGTACATTTTTTCAGAATTCTCAATATTAGCTGAATCGAGTTGAAACTCAACATTTCTCCTCACAATAAGCCATAGAATACGAATAAAATATTATTTTTCGAATACCACCCCCATAAGTCTGTTTTATATAGTCCCAAAGAAAACCCATAAGTGAAAAAATGGATTTTGCGAGTTTTTGGCGCTAATTATGATTTTTTGTGTGTTTCTTTGTTTAAATTAATTCTAATACATGAAATAATACTTTAGACTGATAATTAAATGTTCACATATATTGTTTAAAGAATTTGTTAATGTTTTTAGCAATTTTCTCTCAGAATGGAGATAGAAAGTCGTGGTTTTTTCAAAAGTTTTCCACTTTTTGTCTAATTTTCAATTAGAAAGAGTTGGATGAATAATTAGAGTTAACAAAATTATTTGTTTAAACAATATTTTTTAATTCATCATTTGTTCATAACTAAACTGGCAAAACGAAGTTGAACAAAGTTAAAGAAAAAACTGCAACTATCTGTCATTATTATGGATGAAAACAGTTATTTACAATAATAATTTTTTTTGCTTAACTTAAATAATTATTGGGTCCCTGCTAGTGAAAAATAGTCAAATAGATCAAATTTTAGAAAAAGCCGCAACTTTCTACCATGAAGCGAAGAGAATATTATTAACAATAATAATAAATTGTCTATACCATTTTTTTGTTAACTTGAATCAATTATTCCTTAACTCTGACTGAAAAATGGACAAAAGTTAAGAAATTCAGAAAAAAAACCGCAACTATCTATTATTAATATAGGAGAAGATAGCTACAGATAATAATAATAAATTGTTGAAACAATTATCTTTGTTAACTTGAATTAATTATCTACTCACCCTATGTAAAAAATAGACAAATAGTTGTAAATTCCAGAAAAAAGGCAACTTTCTAACATTTTTCAAATTGAAAATTATAATTTCTAATTCATCATATTCGAATATTCAATTTATTATTAATAATATTAAATTGTTCGAGAAAATATAATTTTTTAACTTTAATTACTTATTTAACTTACTGCAAGTGAAAAGTGAACAAAAAGTGGAAACTTCCAGAACTAACCGCAATTTCTAACATTATTCAAAGATAACATTATTAACAATCATAATAAATTGTATAAGCAATTATGTTTGTTAACTATTATCTCTCTAATTGAAAATTGGACAAGAAGTGGAAAATTTAAAAAAAAACTGCGACTTTCTATCTCTATTCCAAGAGAAAATTGCTAAAACAGTAATAAATTGTTTAAACAATTATGTAGGAATATAATTATCAGTATAAAGTAGTATTTATGAAATGGGAACAATTTGCTTTCAAAGAACCGCAAAAAATCATAATTAGCGCCAAAAACTTGCGAAACTAATTTTTTCACTTATGGGGTTTTTCTGGGACCCCATAAAACAGACTTATGGGGGTGATATTCAAAAAGTAGTATTTTATGCAAGAAAATTCGAAAAAAAATCCCAAAGCATTTTCTGGCCACTCTACGCTATATTTTTTGGACGTACCGTCAAACGGGGTAATTTCGGACATTTGGGGTAAATGCGGACATTCCTAAGCTTATAGTTTAAAGTACTTGAGGAAGTTTTAACTAGAGTCTAGAACCGTTGAGACTAATAAATTAAGGTTTTAACTGGTCCTAGATTCTGGTAAGACCCCCTTAAGTAGTTTAACTATAAATTTAAGAATGTCCGAATTTACCCCACATTTTCGAAATTACCCCGTTCGACGGTATGTACCATGAAATATTACACAATGAGAATAAACCAAACAAATAATTATATACTGTGCATAATAGGATGAAAACTGGTCTCAACAGCCAAAATAGGTGGTTATTAGCATATTTTACAGAAATAGTCAGAATGAGAATTTTGACTATTTCAGGTGTTAATCTTCATGGGGCTTGCATTATTTAATTTTTCAACCAAGTGTGACCTTAGGACATAATCAAACAAAAAAAAAAAATATTTTAACAATTAAGAAGAGTACTAAAGAGAATTACCTTTGAAATGAGATTGAGAAAATTACGAAAGTGTAATCAATTCCAGAGTTATTCCGATTTTCCGAAAACATCGAAATTTGCTTTTTTTGCAATATCTTTTTATGAGATTAAAATTTTGCATTTAATTTGGGCTCATTAGACGCAGAACCTCATTACCTTCCGAAGTATTACGAGAAAAATTTTGTTATGTTAATATTATAAAAATTAAAGCACTTTATCAACAGCTCAACATTATAATAAATTAAAACTCATTGTCAAACAAAAAGCCTGATGAGTATTCGAAAAGAGTTTATATACTTTCTCATATCAGCACCTGTGATAATTATATGAGCCATGACGAAGGATATCAGCTTCAAAGCTCAAATGTCAGGATTAATTTTCTCAATATTTGTTGATGTATACTTTTAATTACCTAATTAACACGCTAAGTGTATTCTTCATTACTGTAATTATTTTTATCAATACGAAGATGCTTCATGCATGAAGTACCAACAGAATAAAATCACTGTTATTTGTGTCCCATTTTTTCCTTATTTTCAATTTTTAAAAATATTTCTCAACATATAACGGATTACGTAGAATTATTTTCTTTGCTATTTGGTAAAAATAAAAAAAATAGACGTTTCATGGATTTCTTCATTCCATTTTAAAACATTTTGGATTCACTGATTATTTTCCAAGGGCTAGTACTTTCATGACGGAAAATCATGGTCCAAAAATGCATGGGAAATTTTCGTTTCGAATTTGCATGCATATTGTCCCTAATTTTTTTTTGACATTCATGGAAAATAACTGCGTCTAAGAGAATGATATTCCGCAAGTCCCATGACGTGTAAAACGCATTTATCATAAGAAAAAAAAAGTTTTTGTAAATTTTATTCAGAATTTTCAATATTAGGTGAATTGAGTTGTCACACAACAATATTTAAAATATTAATTAATTTATTGAAAAATAATTTTTAATCAGAATTAATAACTTTTATTGATAAAATAATTGATAGACGTAAAATATTATTATATTATATTATATTATGCAAATGAATAATTACTTTTTTAATATCACCCCCATAAATGTGTTTTATAGAGTCATACAAAAGCCCATAAGTGAGAAATTGGGGTTTGCGAGTTTTTGGCACTAATTATGATTTTTTGCGGTTTTTTGTCAAAAAAAATTATTTTCGATACATGAAATACTACTTTCTACCAATAACTAGACGTTTAAATGAATTGTTAAAACAGTTTCTTATTGTTTTTAGCAATTTCATTTCAGAATAGAGTTAAGAAGTAGCGGTTTTTTTGTATAAATTTTCCAATAGTTGATTAATTTGACCAGAAATGATGGTTTAAACCATTTATTATTATTTATAAGAACAAGAACAATGCTAGAAAGTTGCAGTTTTTTCTAGAATTTTTCACATTTTAATTAGAGTGAGGTAATGATTAATGTATATTAATGAATATAATTGTAAGAAAAATTACATAGATATTTATTATTTGTTTCTCATTTAAAAATCAAAGAAAAACTGAAAAATTCAGAAAAACCCGTAAATTTCTAGCATTACTTTGAGAGAAGATAGTGATAAACAATAATAATTTATTTCAACCGCAATTTTCCTACATCATTTCAAAAGAATATTATTATAAATGATAATAAATTGTCAAACAATTCTGTTTGTTGACTCAAATTAATTATTACCATACTCTAAATGAAAAGTGGAAAAAAATGGAAAATTGTAGAAAAATGCAACTCCCCAGCATCAGACGAAGAGCATATTATTATAAATAATGTGAAATAGTTCAAACAATTATTTTTGTTTAATTTAATTGACCATTTCCTCGAATTAATTGAAAAAATTTGAAATAAGTTCAAAGATTCGGAAAAAGCTACAATAAATTGTTTAAACAATTAATGGAAACATACAATTATTAGTAGAGAGTAGTACTTCATCTATTATAAACAATTTGTATTAGAAAAAAAGCAAAAAAAAAATCATAATAAGCGCCAAAAATTCGCAAAATGCAATTTTTCACTTATGGCAACTTTTCAGGATTGCATAAAACAGAATTATGGGGAAAATTCGAAAATTAATTATTAATTTGTGTTCTATTGCTGATTGTAACGGAAAATTTCAAGTTGCAACTCGATTCGCCTAATACTGAGGATTTTAAATAAAATTCACAAAAACGTCTCTTTTTATGGGAAATACGTGATAAATTTCATGGCGCTTGCGAAACCACTAAATATAATTTTTTTTTTCAACCAAAAAAAGGTTTTATTCCTTGATTTATTGTTAATAACCCTGAAAATTTCTTGGTAGCATTACGAAAATCCTTTGAGAAATTCTGAAAATTTCTCATTATTGGACAAGTCGATTGAAAATTTGCAAGCTTATAATTTTTTTGATTTCTTGTAAATGGACAAATTTTTGTTTTAATTTATTTCCGAATTAGCTTTATAAAAGTAAATAATCTTCGACGGAAAAAAGTGTTTCTGATGATGAATAAGATCATACGTTACGAAATTTGCTTTGTTTCTAGTGAAGATAGAACGTCTGGTATAATATTTTCAAAGTAAAAAATAATCTAGAACCTAAATAACATTTATGAAACAAAAAATATTTTTTAAACTTTGGGAATGCTTTTGTATTCTATACTAGTTTATACTATTGTTTCTTTCTGCATTCTCTAGGTACTCAGTACCTGTATTCCTCTACCGGGAAATGAAATAATAACTCAATAAATTTTTGGAATTGGACATGTCGGTCGTTTCATTTCTTTAATATCAGTTTATTATCAGAGTCTTTGCCGTGTAACTCTCAACCAGAATTTGAAATAATATAGGTTGCAATCTCCGCCGGATGCAAATAAGCAGATCACAGGTCGCCAGGTCGTAATGATAGTGATAAGAATTCGGTATAAAAGATGCCACTGCACCAGCATTGAGCATACTCCACTTTGTATCACTATGGGATTCAGTGTAGTATTCTTGGCCCTTTTGGCCCTCGGAGCTGCGGTTCCTCAGCTTCCAAAACAACATGCTGGTAAGTCCATCTCAGAATTCAATTTGAAAAATTCTACTTTTAATATTTACCAGTTTTGCACGACGTCAATTACGATTTTCTGATATTTTATGAAAATTTTGTATACACCAGGAATTGGTCTCGCATACATAGAGTACCATCACTATATATAAAAATCAGTTGCCTTCATTAAGTAGACTCTCAAATTATCTCTAGTCATTGCGACACATTGTGACGAAACTAAGTACTCAAATCTTTGATTGTGTTATTTCTATTTCCTTCTAAAGATTTCTTTTCTTTCCAGCTGACCAAGGCCTTCTTCAAAAGCAACAGGATGTAATCTATCTTCTCGACAACCTCATCGGCGAAATCCCCAATGAACACTTCCGATCAATCGGTCACACCTACGACATCGAAGCCAACCTTCAGGCATACGAGAACCCAAGCTTGGTGAAATACCTCGCCACAGCTGTTAAGACCGGCAATGTTCAGCCCAAGGGTACCGTCTTCTCCCCAGCGGTTGACCAGCTCCGCCAGGAATTCGTTCTTCTGACAAGAATCTTCCTCGGAGCTAAGGACTACTCTACTTTCCTCAACACTGCTGCTTGGGCTCGCGTCCACTTGAACGAATGCCAATTCGTCAAGGTATAAGAGATTTGATTTTGTCGAAGATCTATCATTTGAGCTTTGTCTAAATACTAAAGTTTCTAATTCCACATACAGGCTTTCATCCTCGCAGTTCTTCAGCGACCAGATCTCGAAGGTGTTATCCTCCCACCAACCTACGAAATCCTTCCCCACTACTACTTCGACTCCAGGGTCATCCAGGAAGTCCAGAACATCAAGTCCAAGGGTTACAAAGCCACTACTGGAGAACAGGTCTTCTACATCCCAATCAACTTCACTTCCCACTTACCAGCTGGTGAACACAAAATTGCCTACTTCACCGAAGATATTGGACTCAACAACTACTACGAATACTTGCAACATGCTGCTCATATGCTACCAGAACTCGTAAGTATCTATTGATATGTTTCTCTACTATTTGTTTTAGCAAACTCCAAGAATTTTTCTTATTCTTTTTAATAGTATCACTCCCACAAAACTGGATCCGGTGTCTACGGACCTCACTTCTATGAGAACGACGACTACATCGGTTATGGAGCACGTTTTTACTACCTTCATCAACAACTCTTGGCTCACTACAACCTCGAACGTCTTACAAACGGCCTCGGCCCAATTGACGATTTGGAATACAACCACCTTGAGATCCCGTTCAAACCCCATCTCAGCTTCGTCAACGGACTTGAATTCTCTGGACGCTCCAACGGCCCCATTGATGTGACTACCATCCGTCAAAACCTCTACAACTACGTCCGCACTTTGGAAAAGAGAGTGTTCGACGCCATCGACGCTGGACACGTAATCACCCCATCAGGTGCTTTCCTTTCCCTCTACCAACCCCAGGGCTACAACATCCTTGGTGATCTCATCCAGGGAACCGGCCGAAGCGTCAACCCAAGGTAGCTCAAATCTTCAGAATTCACCAGCAGCTTCAAATTTTAAACTTTAGATTTTTTTTCATTCAATTCCTTTGCTTACAGATACTATGGCAGTCTCGTCGAGGCATCTAAAGTCCTTCTTGGAGGAACTCCCGAATTCAGCAACATCTGGGAATACACCCCAGCAGCCATGGATATCTCCTGCACTACTCTCCGTGACCCAGCCTTCTACGTTCTCTTCAAACGCATCTTGGGTCTCTACAAACACTACCAGGAATCGCTCCCAGCCTACCAATACAACGACGTCGTCTTGCAAGGAGTCCAGGTCCAGAAGATTGACATCAGCCAACTGGTGACTTACTTCCAGGACTACATTGTAAACCTTGACAACGCTGGAGTTGAAGGTGTCTTCGAGAAGGAACAGAAAGAAACTCAACATGGAGGTATGGACATCAAGGGTCTTCTCAAGAGGCTCGACCACCAGCCATACGAATACCAGATCTATGCTCAATCCCAGAAGGCCATCCCTCACGCTGTTGTTCGTGTATACCTTGGACCCAAATTCGACCATGAAGGTCTTCCAATTGACATCAACACCAACAGAATGGACTTCGTTGAACTTGACCAATTCTTCTACGACCGTAAGTTATTTGACTAAGATTTCTGATCATTTTTGAACAAAAATTTTGAAGAATGTCTGAGTTTGATATTAATGTTGAAATCTTTCTTCTTCTTTTAGTCGTTGAGGGACAAAACGTCATCACCAGAAACTCCCACCAATCTTCCGTCCACAGCGCTGATGCTCCATCAGTTGACGAGATCCTCCACCATGTTGAGAGTGCAGCTCATGCCCAGAGCCCACACTTCGTGTTCGAGGTTTGATTTTTGATTTTCTGAAAGGATCTGTTCATCCTGATAAAAATTTGAATTTTTAATGCTCAAAGTGATATGTCTTCCTTTAGCCACAACAAGTCTATGGATTCCCATCCAGACTCTCCCTGCCCAAGGGTACATACGGAGGCTTCCCATTCCAACTCCTGGTTGTCATCTCTGCCGGAAAACAGCCACTCCACTATGGACCAATCATCCCAGACTATGTCAACTCTTACCACAGCCACTCTTACCAACCCGTTAGCGCTGCAGAATATGAAACGATCGTTCAACAGCCAGCCAAGTCCGGCGAAGGATACACCATGGTCGAAGTTGTCCCAGATTTCGAAGAATTAGGTGTTGGCAGCAACCAAGGTAAGTTTCTTTCAGGACTGATTTCATTTTTTCATCCAGACTTTGATGTTCACGTATCGTTTGCTCAACAAGATCTCCAGTGACTAGAATCCAAAGTATATCCTATCCTCAACAAATTATTTGGTGTCTTATAATAAATACCTATCCACTTTCTATATTAAACTCTCTTTTCCAGGTAAATTCCACTGGACCGACCTCTACAACAAATACCACGGATACTACGCCCAACCCCAATGGCAATACCGTCACAACGAACATCAAGGATACCAGTACGCCGCTGTCAGTGGACAACGTGGAATGTTCGGACAAGGAGTTGTTGGAGAACACGGATTAGGAGTTTCTTCAGTCCAGGGAGTTCACCACGGACAAGGTCTTCACCACGAACAGGCAGCTCATCACGGAGCTTCTGAGGGGCTTGGTGCAGCTTACGAATCTGGTAAATACCAGAGCATCTACAAGAGCCACATCCACAGCGGGAGCGGAGTTGGAGGTGTCGCTGGAGGTCAAACCTACGGAGAAGGAGTCTATGGACAAAGACAAGGAGTTTATGCACAAGGACAAGGAGTTTACGGACAAGGACAAGGAGTTTACGGACAAGGACAAGGAGTCTATGGACAAGGACAAGGAGTTTACGGACAAGGATTCTACGGACAGGGTCACGGAAAGCAACAAGGAGTCTACTCCGGAGCTTACCCAACAGGAGTCTATGGATACGTTTCTGGCATCCAAACCCAGGCACCTCATGACGAGCTTCTCCAGAAATACCACCAGGGTCTCCACATTTCCGAAGTGATTGGAGGTGCCATCTCTCTCGATGGAAAGCCCTTGGGATGGCCCTTGGACAGACAGTTGGGCGTCAGCGTATGGAACGCACCCAACATCCTCGTCTCTGATGTCTACATCTACCACCACGACGTCCCACTTACGCATGTTGTCGAAAGTCATCATTAGGACTTTCAGGCAATTCATGAAAAATCGACTGTAATATTTTAATTCTTGTTTGTAATTAATTACCGCGTTATTTAATATGATGAAAATATATTTTTGTTGAACACATTCTCTTTGTTTTAAAAGTTACCTGCTTCAAATACTTGCGAGCTATAAGACATAAGGGCTTAAGAGGGCGGACGGTTTCTAGTTGGAGATCGGCATATGATAGTTCTGTCAAGGATAGACGTAAAGCTTCTTCTAGATTCAGAAAACGATCTAATTATTCCAGACATTTAAATTACATAAGACTTACAGCTAAAGCTGGAGCAACATCTATGAAGCCAGAAGAAAGTCCTTTCGAAGCTTTTGCTAATCGCTGATAGAAAATCATCTATCTCCAGAATTTGGAGTCATTAGGTTATTTAAGAATAGATTTACTCAGCCAGCAACCTCATATTCTATTTCGTGATAAGTTCCCCATTGGCTTTAGGCTCAAACAGTTCCTGGAAGCTCCGTTCACCTCAAATAAACTCTATATAGCTATATCTTTCTTGAATATTAAATACTCTCCGGTTCTAGATAAAATTGATACTAATATCAATAGCCACTCTCCCTCTGAAGCTAATATTATCCAATTAGAAATTTATAACGATATTTTACTCTGGTTCTTTTTCACCTTCTTGGAAAACCTTTTTAGTATTTTCTATTCACAGGTCAACGCCAGGTCCACGAACATTTGGACGGGTTTTGTCAAACATAAAAATATAGCTATATGCGATTCTATCTCATGCATGAAAATTAATTTCAATATCGATGGTTAATTGGTTGGACCTAGAGTAAGCGTAGTGGGTATTCTCCAGGGCTGCATTTGAACCCCATAATGTATTCAGTTTTTACTCGTAAGCTCCTTCAACTTTTGTTAGTAGGTTATTCAAAAAATATTGTTAACAAATATTCGAATTTGCAGACGATATAGTAATTTTATTGAGATCCAGTGACCACACACTTTGCACCACATCACTCCAACAAGGCTTGAACGCGATTGCAGAATTTTCATCCGGAAGCGGATTAGAAATTCATCTTGAGTTAACAAAAGTTGTCGTTTTTAACAAAATGAATTTGAATTTCGATGACCTTAAGTATACTTCAAATCTTAATAACTCTAATAGCAAACCCTTATTGTACGTCAAATTTTCAGGAATTATTTTGGATTATTTATTTACCTTCAATGAACACTTTGAATATCTAACTGACAAACTCAGAAGAACCCTAAATATTATAAGAGTTTTGAGAGGCAAGTCATAGGGAGCCCACCCTTTACGGTTCTCATATTCACAAGTTCCAAATTCATAAATTCTTTCACAAAATAGCCAACTCAAAAATGAAAATTTTCAAATGGTGCTGTTTATATATTTTTCATTCTTTCAGCTTATCTTGATTTATTTTCTACTGTATATATATGAAAATGGTTTCATGCATTACTTCTACTTTTTTTTTTGAAAAAATAACAGAGTACCATCAGCATCAACTGCTTCACAGCCACAAGCCTAGATTAGTAATAAAATATTGGTATGGTGCACAATTTAATACTTATTATAATTACAGAAAACATATTTAGCGAATGCATAAACCGCTCAAAGATGTTGAAGTTGCTTCAAGTCTTATGTTTCAAACAGCCAGACTGTGATTTTAAATCAGTCAAACTTTTCTTTCTTAAATGGTTTGACCCCGCAAACGGTTTTCAGAAGCAAAAATGCATTTGAAATTAATTTATCTCGGTTCAAACCAAAAATGGAACATTCAACCAAAGTGGGTACAAGGTTAATGATGAAGAGATGAAAGCCGCGTTTTGTGGAAAATAGATGTACAAGATAAGAAAGGCAAAAATATTGTCGATATTGAAGAAGACTGTGCTTCCTTGTGCAGCTCATGATCTATTCAAAGGTGTTGTTCATTATAATATCATGCTAGCCATCAATCATTTCATCGAACAAGGTTAGTTTTCGTATCGAGAATTGAAGAACCGAATTGCAAATTTTTAATTCAGTGGCAGAAGTAAGCAGATGCTTCCTCCAATTAAGGACGCAAATAAATTAACTGGGAGTGCCAGTGATATCAGGCGTCTTATCATTCTATTCCCCGTAATTGTCGCTGATATGGTTGAATACTTTCAAGATAATGTGTGGATGATGATGCATCTTCGGGAGGTGTGTGCTATAATTTGTGCCTCAGCTTTATCTATTGATAAATATGTTTTACATGAAGAAATTAGGGGATCCTTATGTTCAATATTAATTGGCTTTCCTGAAATATCTTTGCGAACACAGCATCACTACGTTGTTCATTACTTTTCGCTAATTTTACATTTTGGCCCGCTGAAACACTCATAAATCTTAAGTTTTGAAAGCAAGCACAGCCACTTTAAGAATGTCGGAAGGCTACTTCCAAAATATTACCTCTACCTTGTTATGTAAATATGAACAATTGCAGCTCATCTGTGAATCTGAATGTGAATACGATTCTAAAGCTACACTCCGCAAGAATCTTCTGTTGAAAAAAGATTTATTGAACGACGAAAAAAGTAGTATGCGTGGTATGTGCATTCGCTTCGAAAAGTTCATATGATTTTTTCGCTCAGTATTGACTACATTCTTATGAACAATATTGGCCATGA
>CAKNXH010059443.1:71921-92646 GCA_932178445.1 Andricus quercusramuli
CCCCGCAACTTCGATCAGGTAGCGTTTTTTTCACGATTTTCATGATCTTGTTGTAAAAAGTTTCGTGCATGTCTCGTGGTAGACCCTTTTCTTGACTCGTGCAGTGTTTTGGGACTCGTCTTCGGTTCGGGCACCTTCGGTGCCCTCACCTACGACTCGTCCTAAAAACACTGCACTTATCACGAAAAGGCCATCGCCTACCACTTGTAATGCAATATACTATTATATTAATAGTGTTGAACATAAAGTAGAAAAGTTCGCACTTTGGAAAAAATCAAGTGAAAAATTTGAGTTTGACTTCATTATAATCTTTCATGAGCCTTTCATGTGTTGAAATACTATTTTCGATTAACAAACTATGAGCAATGAAAAAATTTTATGAACTTACTTAATGAGTTTCCAAATAAAAGTAGTCTGGCTACTGGAAACGCTGGCCAAAGAAATGTCGATTATTTTTTTCGGAATTTGGCCAGAATATCAATTATTAAATTTTTATGCTAATCAATACAAATAAAATATTTTTTAAGTAATAAGAAAAAGGTAAATTCAAATGTTGATTTTTTTTTTTTGATAAATTGTTGTGATTTTTGTTTTAAAGGAACAAATAATATGTAACTTTTTCTGTACTAAAAGCCTTCAATTTTGCGCCCAAAATAAGTTCCTGTGTGATTAATATTGATGGACTTTCCGATCCATTTTAGATTTTGAAAAATATGTGGAAGACATCAGTTTTTTTAAGATTCCACGATTCTGGTCCATTTCTCGTAAAAATACGAAAAACCAAAAAGAAATTCCAAAAATGCATTGGAAAATTTTTTATTTGAATTTTTATCGGGACACCCCCCCAAATTTCTTTGAATAGGCATACAAATAAATGCGTTTTTTTTGTTTTGAAAAAAATGATATTTAGGGGTGGCGCAAGCCCCATGAAGTTTAACATGTATTTCCCATAAGGAAAAAATACGTTTTTGTAAATCTTATTCAGAATCCTCAATATCATCGCAATCGAGTTGGATCTCAACATTTCTCTTCACAATTAGCCATGGAATACGATTAAAATATCACTTTTCAAATACCACCCCCATAAGTCTGTTTTATAGGGTCCCAAAGAAACCCCATAAGTGAAAAAATGGGTTTTGCGAGTTTTTGGCGCTAATTATGATTTGTTTGCGTTCTTTTAATGCGAATTATTTGTAATACATAAAATATGACTTCATACTAAAAATTAGATATTTTAATGAATTGTTTTAACAATTTATTATTGTTTTTAGCAATTTTCTCATAGAATGTAGTTAGGAAGACGCGGTTTTTTCACAAATTTTCCATTTGTTGTCCAATTTTCAATTAGAGGGAAGTGATAGTTCATTAATGATAACAATAGTGATTGTTTAAACAATTTATTATAATTATTAATAATATTATATTTGAATAATGCTGAAAAGATGCGATTTTTGTTGTTGGAATTTCTGGTTTTTTGTCCACTTTTCATTCGGAGTGAAGTCATAATGAATGCAAGTTAACAAAATAATTGTTTAAACAATTATATTATACTTCTTAATAATATTATAATTGAATAATACTAGAAAGATGCGCTTTTTTCAATTTCTGGCTTTCTGTTTAATTTTCATTTGGAGTGAAGTGATAATAAATTCAAGTTAACAAAAGAATTGTTTAAAAAATTTATTTTAATTATTAATAATATTATATTTGAATAATGCTGAAAAGATGCGGTTTTTTGTTGTTGAAATTTCTAGTTTTTTTGTCCACTTTTCATTCGGAGTGAAGTACTAATGAATTCAAGTTAACAAAATAATTGTTTAAACAATTTATTTTACTTATTAATAATATTATAATTGAATAATGCTAGAAATATGCGTTTTTTGTAATTTCTGGCTTTTTGATTAATTTTCATTTGGAGTGAAGTAATAATGAATTCAAGTTCACAAAATAATTGTTTAAACAATTTATTATCATTGTTGATAATATTCTCTTTGCTTAATTGGTAGAATGTTGCGGTTTTTTCTAAAATTTTCAACTGTTTGTTTATTTTTCATTAGGCGTGACTTAATAATTAATTAGATTGAGCAAAAATAATTGTTCAAACAAATTATTATTGTTTATGACTATCTTCATCTATATCAATTGCGCCTGATAGTTGCGGTTTTTCGGCAATGTTTACCTTTCTGTCCTTATTTCACTTAGTGAGGTAATAATTAAAGTTAACAAAAAAGTTGTTCGAACAATTTATTATTGATTTCTGCCTTTCGTGTAAAATAGCTTTTTTTCTTTAAATCAATTTTTTTAGGCATTGTGAAAAGAGCAAAAATAATTCATTTAAACCAACAATACCTTTCAGAAAATCATTTTTGTTGTGGTTGACTTATTACTTGTTCATAAATGAAAAGGCGATGCAAAGTGAAAGATTTTAGAAAAAACCGCCACTTTCTAGCACTTATCTAAGAAAAGTTAGTTATGAACAATATTAAATTGTTTAAACAACTTTTTTGTTGACTTTAATTAATTATTGCCTCTCTAAGTGAAAAAAGGACAGAAAGGTGAAAATTGCCGGAAAATCGCAACTATCAGGCGCAATTGATATAGATGAAGATAGCCATAAACAATAATAATTTGCTTAAACAATTATTTTTGCTAAATCTAATTAATTATCAAGTCACGCCTAATAGAAAATAGACAAACAGTGGAACATTTTAGAGAAAACCTCAACATTCTACCATTCAAGCAAAGAGAATACTATCAACAATGATAATAAATTGTTTAAACAATTAGTTTGTTAACTTGAATTCATTATCACTTCACTCCAAATGAAAATTAAACAAAAAGCCAGAAATTAAAAAAAAAACCGCATCTTTCTAGCATTATTCAAATAATATATTATTAATAATTATAATGAATTGTTTAAACAATTATTTTGTTGACTTGAAATTATTATTACTTAACTGCAGATGAAAATTGGACAAAACACCAGAAATTAAAAGAAATCCGCATCTTTCTAGCATTATTCAAATATAATATTATTATTAATTATAATAGATTGTTTAAACGATCAGTATTGTCAACATTGATGAACTATCACTTCCCTTTAATTGAAAATTGGACAACAAATGGAAAATTTGTGAAAAAACCGCGTCTTTCTAAATACATTCTATGAGAAAATTGCTAAAAACAATAATAAATTGTTTAAACAATTCATAAAATATCTAATTTTCAGTATAAAGTCATATTTCATATATTAGAAACAATTCCCATAAAAAAAACCGCAAAAAAATCATAATTAGCGCCAAAAACTCGCAAAACCCATTTTTTTATGGGGTTCCTTTGGGACCCTATAAAACAGACTTATGGGGGTGATATTTGAAAAGTGATATTTTATTCGTATTCCATGGCTAATTGTGAAGAGAAATGTTGAGTTTCAACTCGATTGAGATAATATTGAGGATTCTGAATAAGATTTAAAAAAACGTCTTTTTTTCTTATGGGAAATACATGTTAAACTTCATGGGGCTTGCGCCACCCCTAAATATCATTTTTTTTTCAAAACAAAAAAAACGCATTTATTTTTGTGCGGATTCGAACAAATTTGAAGGGTGTCCCCATAAAAATTCGAAAAAAAAATTTTTGGACCACCCTAGTGTACATCCTACATAAAAGTTGTGTGGGAATAAATTAAGGAAGAATCAATTATTTCAAAAACTAAACAAAAAATTGATTCTAGCTTTCATAGAATAGAAGTTACAGACTCTTATAGCAGGCTGCTTTTTGTGGAATTCTTTTTACAAACTGAAAAATCGAATTATGGTAATTGTTTTGTTTCAACGTAATAAACCAATACATGTCTCACTAGTTTATGACATGTGAAAACTCATTCACTGTTCAAAATGCCAAGAGATTGAGTAGCTCAAAATGCAAATAAGAGAATTTTTTTTAGTCTTAAAGATAATTCAATCTCCTTCAATCGTGTGGGGTGTATAAAAGATGAGATAATGTGCAAAAAGAAAAAAATTCAAAGTTTTTTTCACTGAAAAATCAGTTGAAGAGGTCATAACTTCTGAACTATTCATGCTGAAACATCCTTTTTTTAATTCTCCAGACATTTTTTAACTATATATTTGGGTTTTAGAATTTTGACGAGAAATGGACCAGAATTCTGGAATCTTGAAAAAACTGATGCCTTTCACATATTTTTCAAAATCTAAAAAGGATCGGAAAGTCAATCAATATTAATCACACAGGAACTTACGTTGGGCGCAAAATTGAAGGTTGTTTAGCATAGAAAACGTTACTTATTACTTGTTTCTTTAAAAAAAAATCACATAAATTGATCAAAGAAACAGAAAATATCGAGTTATTTTGAAATGTGCCTAACGACTTTTTTCATATTCTGTAAAAATACTCAGGAGGCATCCCCAAAACGTAATTTCTGAGGTAAAAACTTTAGCCTGCTCATTTAAGTGAAACTTGGTTCTGAGGAGGCGTGCTTATCTCAGTTGGCACTAATGATTACAATCGAATGATTCAGTGATTTATTCTAACTTTAGAAGTCAACTTGAAGCAGAAATTAAAAAAAAACAGCTTTGCTTCCTCAATTTTTGTAAGGATTTGTGCAATACCTTCTCTAATCTTATCTTGATCTCAATATTAGTAAATGTTGCTAAAAATGATCTCAATGGTACTTTGAACTGTTGATGGGGTTTCTCTGATATATATGTTCGTAGAAGGTACTTTAGGTATTCATTTGAACTCTAGAAGTCAACTAGAAGTAGACCTTTAAAAAAATAGCTTTGCTTCCTCAATTAAATTTGTAAGAATTTCTTCAATCCTTTCTTGAATCTTCTTCTGATCTCAATATTACGAAACGTCAAGAAAATTGATCTGTGTGGTATTGTAAGTTCAATGGCCTGATGGGATAAATTACTTTTTATCTTTTTGAGAACAGATTTTTTCAATTTTACCTTCAAAGAAGCTCTTTCTCAAAGTTTTATTTTTTTAAACCCTCCAATTTGTCATCGAAAAAAGATTTTGAGTGCACAATGTAGAGCAAAAGTCTAAGCAAATAAAACTTTAAGTTGGGGTTTTTTGAAACCATGGTTTGAAGAAAGCTGTTCTCAAGAAGTCAAAAACTAGGATACTTTAAAAGCCTACCGGACGATTTTTTTTTAATTTTAGGCTTCAAATGGGCAGAGAGCATCCCCAAAAAGAATCAGAAAAAACCGGGATGCGCATTTTTTTAAGCTGTATTATAAATGGAAAAAAATTATAAGAAATAATAATTGCGTCGGATTCTTCCATCAACGCTATGTAAAATTACCAACAAAGTTTCTAATGATACAATTTAAATAATACAATTTTCTTATTCCATAAATATCCACCACCGATCTGCATGGCCGACATTTTTCTGCCAGACACGCAGCAGAGTTCCTACTTGTGAATAGTATATACAAAATTATAGAGAAAATAAAAAAAATAAAGTTTTTTCGGGATTTTTTTTTGTGATTCAGGAATTTTGTTACTTCGGGATATTAGATTTTTTCTCGCGATTTTTGAATGTTTCAAACACCACAAAAACACTTTTTCCCATAAAGCAAAATAATAACATATTTCTTCGATTCAAGCTGAAGAAATTGAGGTTTGACATATTCAACCTCTTATCAAAAAGTGAGCATTAAGTCAATCTAAAAAACGCGTTTTTGTGCGTTCAAAAGAATTGTAATTCTAATAGAACAATTTTCATAAATTATAAAAGAATTTTGAATTATTGAACTGAAAAAGAGAATATAAGATATCACACGATTTCAAAAAATTATTATGATTAAATATACTTGAAATTTCATTTTGAATACGAATTTTCAAATGAAATTTGAGGAGTGTGTCATTTTTATCAGACACAATCAAAACAATAACACATCTTGAAAATTATGGAAAAACAAGAAACTAAATAGAAAATTAAATTTTAATAATGTGAATGGAAATGATAGGGAAGATATTTAAAGTGACAACTGTTAATTATTATGAACATTAGAATGGAAAAAATATTTTTTCTTATTTTAGATATTAGCTGCTATTTGATTCTTATCACTTTTGTATATGGATTTTGTTATACTGAATAAGGAAAGTTTCTCCCTTCTGATGATAACTGAGACTGTACGTTACTATGTTCCTTTCATTTAAAGTACATATTAAAAATCTGGTATACTATTCTAAAAGTAAAAGCATATTCTCGAAGGCAAATAAAATTTATTTTTAAAATAATTTTGTAAACATAGGGAACTCTTTTATATTCAGTACTGATTTTATACTTTTTTCCCCTTCATTCTGCAGGTACTCAGGCAGTTGCATCCCCTCGTAGGAAAGTAAAATAATAATTAAATTATAAACTGTAAAACTGAGCATTGCGATCTCTTAATTTTTTCAAATAAGTTCATTATCAGAATCTCTACCCTGTAACTTTTGACCAGAATTTAAAATAGTATACGTTGCAATCTCCGTCAGATGCAAATAAGGAGATTATGGGTCGTCAGGTCGTAATGATAGTGATAAGAATTTGGTATAAAAGATGCCACTGCACCAGCATTGAGCATACTCCACTTTGTATCACCATGGGATTCAGTGTAGTATTCTTGGCCCTGTTGGCCCTCGGAGCTGCGGTTCCTCAGCTTCCAAAACAACATGCTGGTAAGTCCATCTCAGAATTCAATTTAAAAAATTCTCTTTGTAATATTTACCAGTTTTTCACTTTGTCAATTGCGATTTTTTGATATTTTCGGACAATCTTCATGCACAAAAAATTGGTCATCCATAATTGATTTATTTTCAATATCCTCAATTCATTTCGACAATTTGAGATGAAGCTAACTACTCTATTTCTCAAAGCAGTAATTTATACTTTCTTCTGAATATAATTTTCCTCTTCAGCTGACCAAGGACTTCTTCAAAAGCAACAGGACATAATCTACCTTCTCGACAACATCATCGGCGAAATCCCCAATGACCACTTCCGAGCAATCGGCCAAACCTACGACATCGAGGCCAACCTTCAGGCATACGAGAACCCAAGCTTGGTGAAATACCTCGCCACAGCTGTTAAGACCGGCAATGTTCAGCCCAAGGGTACCGTATTCTCCCCAGCGGTTGACCAGCTCCGCCAGGAATTCGTTCTTCTGACAAGAATCTTCCTCGGAGCTAAGGACTACTCTACTTTCCTCAACACTGCTGCTTGGGCTCGTTTCCACTTGAACGAAGGTCAATTCGTCAAGGTATCAGAAATTTAATTTGAAGGAAGATCTGTTATTTAGCAAATTTTTCGAGATACTAAAGCTTCTAATTCCACAAATAGGCTTTCATCCTCGCAGTTCTTCAGCGTCCAGACCTCGAAGGTGTTATCCTCCCACCAACCTACGAAATCCTTCCCCACTACTACTTTGACTCCAGGGTCATCCAGGAAGTACAGAACATCAAGTCCAAGGGTTTCAAATCCACTACTGGTGAACAGGTCTTCTACATCCCCATCAACTTCACTTCCCACTTGCCAGCTGGTGAACACAAAATTGCCTACTTCACCGAAGATATTGGACTCAACAACTACTACGAATACTTGCAACATGCTGCTTATATGCTACCAGAACTCGTAAGTTTCTATTGATTTATCTCTATACTATTTGTTTCAGCAAACTCTAAGAATTTTCTTCATTTTTCTTCATAGTATCACTCCCACAAAACTGGATCCGGTGTCTACGGACCTCACTTCTACGAGAACGACGACCACATCGGTTATGGAGCACGTTTTTACTACCTTCATCAACAACTCTTGGCTCACTACAACCTCGAACGTCTTACAAACGGTCTCGGCCCAATTGAAGATTTGGAATACAACCACCTTGAGATCCCATTCAAACCCCATCTCAGCTTCGTCAACGGACTTGAATTCTCTGGACGCTCCAACGGCCCCATTGATGTGACTACCATCCGTCAAAACCTCTACAACTACGTCCGCACTTTGGAAAAGAGAGTGTTCGACGCCATCGACGCTGGACAAGTAATCACCCCATCAGGTGCTTTCCTTTCCCTCTACCAACCCCAGGGCTACAACATCCTTGGTGATCTCATCCAGGGAACCGGCCGAAGCGTCAACCCAAGGTAGCTCAAATTTTCAGAACTCCCTAGCAGCTTCAAATTTCACACTTCAGATGTTTTCACTTAATTTCCTTGGTTGCAGATACTATGGCAGTCTCGTCGCAGCATCTAAATTCCTTCTTGGAGGAACCCCCGAATTCAGCAACATCTGGGAATACACCCCAGCAGCCATGGATATCTCTTGCACTACTCTCCGTGACCCAGCCTTCTACGTTCTCTTCAAACGCATCTTGGGTCTCTACAAACACTTCCAGGAATCTCTCCCAGCCTACCAATACAACGACGTCGTCTTGCAAGGAGTCCAGGTCCAGAAGATTGACATCAGCCAACTGATGACTTACTTCCAGGACTACATTGTAAACCTTGACAACGCTGGAGTTGAAGGTGTCTTCGAGAAGGAACAGAAAGAAACTCAACATGGAGGTATGGACATCAAGGGTCTTCTCAAGAGGCTCGACCACCAGCCATACGAATACCAGATCTACGCTCAATCTCAGAGGGCCATCCCCAACGCTGTTGTTCGTGTATACCTTGGACCCAAATTCGACCATGAAGGACTCCCAATTGACATCAACACCAACAGAATGGACTTTGTTGAACTTGACCAATTCTTCTATGACCGTAAGTTATTTGACAAAGATTCTTGATCGATTTTGAATAACAAATTGTAAGAGTTATTGAGTTTGGATACTGATGTTAAGATCTTGTTTCTTCTAGTCGTTGAGGGACAGAACGTCATCACCAGAAACTCCCACCAATCTTCCGTCCACAGTGCTGATGTTCCATCAGTTGACGAGATCCTCCACCATGTAGAGAGCGCAGCTCATGCCCAGAGCCCGCACTTCGTGTTCGAGGTTGGTGTTGTGGAATTTTCTGAAAGGATCTGTCCAGCCTCATCAATATCAGTATTTTGTATAACTAATTTAATATATCTCCTTTTAGCCCCAACAAGTCTATGGATTCCCATCCAGGCTCTCCCTGCCCAAGGGTACATACGGAGGTTTCCCATTCCAACTCTTCGTTGTCATCTCTGCTGGAAAGCTGCCTCTTCACTATGGACCAATCATCCCAGACTATGTCAACTCTTACCACAGCCACTCCTACCAACCCGTTAGCGCTGCAGAATATGAAACAATCGTTCAACAGCCAGCCAAGGCCGGAGAAGGATACACCATGGTCGAAGTTGTCCCAGATTTCGAACAATTAGGTGTTGGCAGCAACCAAGGTGAGTTTTCTTAATGATTGATCTCATTTTCCCATCCAACCTTCGATGTTTACGTAACGTCTGCTCAACATGATCTCTAGTAACTAGAATCCAAAGTGCATCCTATCCTTGACCAATGATTTGGTTTTTCATAATGGATACCTATTCAGTTTCTATATTAAACTGTCTCTTTCAGGTAAATTCCACTGGACCGATCTTTACAACAAATACCACGGATACTACGCTCAACCCCAATGGTACCACCGTTACACCGAATACCCAGGATACCAGTACTCCACTGTCAGTGGACAACATGCAATGGCTGGACAAGGAGTTGCTGGAGAACACGGATTAGGAGTTTCCCCTGTCCAGGGAGTCCACCACGGACAAGGTCTTCACCACGAACAGGGAGCTCATCACGCAGCTTCTGAGGGTCTTGGTGCAGGTTACGAATCTGGTAAATACCAGAGCATGTACCAAAGCCACAGCGGAAGCGGAGAAGGAGTCTATGGACAGAGACAAGGAGTTTATGGACAAGGATCAGGAGTTTACGGACAAGGACAAGGAGTGTACGGACAAGGACAAGGAGTTTACGGACAAGGACGAGGATTCTACGGACAGGGTTACGGAAAGCAACAGGGAGTCTACTCTGGAGCCCACCCAACTGGAGTCTATGGATACGTTTCTGGCATCCAAACCCAGGCACCTCATGATGAGCTTCTCCAGAAATACCACCAGGGACTCCACGTTTCCGAAGTGATCGGAGGTGCCATCTCTCTCGATGGAAAGCCCTTGGGATGGCCCTTCGACAGACAGTTGGGCGTCAGCGTATGGAACGCACCCAACATCTTCGTCTCTGATGTCTACATCTACCACCATGATGTCCCAGTCACGCATTTCTCCGAAAGCCATCATTAGAATTCATAGGAAATTCTTGATAAATCGACCCTAGTATTTTAACTCTTGTTTGTAATTAATTATTTCGTTATTTAACATGATTAAAATATATTATTGTTGAACAAATTCTCTTTGTTTCAAAAACTCCCTCCTTCAAATAATTGCGAGTTTTAAGCTGGTTCTTATTATTCATCTTCAAAACAGGTTCTCTAATTTCTGAGTTCAAATACTACTGATTTTTCTTATATCAAGTTGACAAACTTGGACCAGAGTTAATAGGTATGTTTAATTTTTAAATCCATAATTTCTTGACCAAACGAGATAATATCGAAAACTAGAAGTTCTCAAGAGGGTGGTTCAGGAAATCAAATTTTGATTTTTAGTGTATAAACCCTCCTCCTCCAATTTGTGAGGTTTTCTTCAATAAGAAAGAATTCCTGTATTCAGCAGGATACTTATATGAAAAATTTAAAAATTTGGAATAACTTCCGGCATAATTAAAACTTTTTTTTTTAATTTGAAAAAATGTCAGTAAATTTCTGCCATTAAAAGACAAAATTATTAGTATTCGGTAAACACAACTTCTCAAGTATTTTATAAATATTTTATAAACATTTGAACAAACATTTTTGAGAACAATTTTTTCCCTATCATTTCTGAAACGTTACTATTTTTGAATGATGACACTTTTTATGAATGTTGGGGATAATATTTTTATTGAGGACATTTTGTAATTTCTTAAACGATTCCTATTTTGGTCGTTTTAGTGTGGAAATTAATTACTATACAGGCCTCTGACTCACCTCAGAAATCAAAAATAGTATAAATAGTATTTTCGATTAAAAATTTTATTATTGAGTTCAAAATTGAATTATTTTTTTGAAAATTCAATAATTTTGTTGAAAAGTCATACTTCTTGGTTGAAAAAACAACTGTTTTGTTGGAAATTCGTCTTTTTGACTTGAAAATCCAACAAATTCTTTGAAATTTATTTTTCTTGTCTAACGATTTTTCTAAATTGAAAATGCAACTATTTTGTTGAACATTTATCTTTTGGTTTGAAATACCATCTCTTACTGTAGAAATTTCACCTTTTTTAGTAAAAATTTCAATTTTCCGGTTGAAATCTAATCTTTTTTGGTAGTAAATTAATTTTGTAGTGAAAAATGTAACTGTTCTGTAAAAAAGTCACATTTTCAGTTTTAAAATTTAACAATTTAATAGAAAATTCAATTATTTTGTAGAAGATTCATTTTATTTTGTTGTTGATAAATCCAACTGTTTTTCATTTCTAATTACAATCTTTTTTTTTGTTGAAATATCTTCTATTACATTCATTGCTGAAAATTCATCTTTTTAGTTGATTCGTAATTTTAGTCCAAAATTCGTTTGATTTTTTTTTTTGAAAAATAATTTTTTTCACCTAAAAATGTAAGTATTTCTTTAAAGAATCAAATGGTTTGTTGAAAATCCTACTGTTCCGTGGAAAATTTGCACCTTGGGTTCTAAAATTCAACCATTTAGTAGAAAATTTATATTTGGTCAAAATTTATATATTTTATGAAAATTCGTATTTTTTTGGTAAAAAATCAATCGTTTCGTTCTAAATGCAACTTTTCATTTTTCGGTGTCGAAAACAAACTATTTCAAAATGCATAATGACAAAGTTTCGAATATTGAGAATTATAAACATTTTTTAAACGAAATTTTGGCTTCGAATGTTTTTACAATATTATGACATCTTTCTAAAAACAAAAGTATCAAGACAATTGTTGAAAATGAATCTTGATTTAAAAAATATAATTGTTGAAGGCAATTCATGTTAGTTTCTGATTAATTATTTAAAAAATCGTGACAAATTTATTTTTTACACTTTTTTACGTTTAACTGTGGAGTAGAATCGCTGTGGGGGAATTTTCCTTTTTTCAGAATTTTGACGAGGTCTTCATGGCATTTATTATCAAATAATTATTTTTTGGAAGGTTCGAAGTTTTTACTTCAAAAATATTTATTTATTTTCTAATTCATTAATCAAATTAAAAAAAAAAATTTGTTTGTCCTTTAGCAGTTTAAATGCTAAAATGAAAAGAAATTAAAAATTAAAATGCTAAACATTATTTTCCCGAATACTCAATATTGTAGAACTTTTGTATTATTCCCATTTTTGTCTTATTTTTTTAAAAATACAAATAATTTTCAAAGATTCCGTTTCAGAAATGCTCAGAACTCTTATTATTCGAAAATTTTCCACCATGCATTTTCAAATAGTTTGTTTTAAATATTGTAAAATAAAAATCTAGGAACGTGAACATGCGGTTCGCGCACCTCAGTTTAGTGCTATCTTGGGCTCTAGTTAAAGAATTTTTAGGAGAGGAGATATTCTTGATTGTATAATTGATTTATTAAAATTTTCTTTATGTTTTTCGGGCTTTTTTATATTGCCATGAATGTATTTTGAACGACCCAACTATCCTGGAATTGGAACGATTGGAATGAACCATGGAAGTGCTGTGCGCCGATGATAGGGGGGGGGGGGGCAATGTTCGAGAGCCAAGTGTTCTGCATCCACTCGTTTCAGCTGCACTAATGTCCATACCGAACCATAAAAGTGAATCATTATGGTAATTTTCTTGTGAACATTAGGCCAGTGCAAGCGAGATTAATTGTCTCGCGCTAGAATCTTTGAACATTTTGATACAAACTCTTTTGTGATATCATTAGCGATTTCTGTCCTGTTTTGAGTCTTCTTCAGTTGACTGAATATAGTAGCATAAAAAATCACTGTCCTTCGTCAATTTCAAACTTTAAATAAATTTGCGACACCTTCCTCTTCTTTTTGATGTATTGAATCAAACTATTCAGATTAGTGCATAAAGAAATTGTGGCAGGAGGAGCAGAAGTATTGTTCGCTTTATTATTTATGAAGTCGAATTCCTTAAAGCCGAAATAGCCATCGATCTTTTCAAATATTTTTTGTCTCCTTTTTTTCTTCTTCAAATGAGATTCTTCTTTAAATAAGGTTCAATGACTTTAAAATTCTTAGATGCTATTCAAATGCTTGAAGCAATGTGAGTAGTCTTAAGGCTGAGATTGAAGCTTGTTCTAATCTTTGGGTATTCATTAGCGGAAAGTAAATATTTCTTCAGAGATTTATCAACACTTTTTTTGCCGATAATAATTCAAAGAGGCTGCCCGCCACGAGGTTGAGTAAGGGAGAATGGTGATGTAGATTTCCCATCCTCTTTAGTGGTTGCTTTTTTTACAAGAGTCGTAATTACCTGCTGATTAAACTTTGGACTCGAGTGATACACTTAGTTAATGATACCCTTAGTTAAATTGTCTAAGCGAGGGAACAAGTTGCAGATATGAGACTTGCCTCTAACACACACTCAACCAAAACTTCTTTTTTTGAAGCATCTCCTTAATATAACTTGCCGTTCAGGCAAAATTTTTGGGGCTAAACGTGGCCTATGTTGGATTCAAGGGCCTAGGATGGCTTGATGTTGACAGATTTGGCTCAAAGTTGAAGGGAATTTTTCTTCTGGGAACCAAAAGGATTGCGGACATCGTTCACCAAAAATTGGAGTATAAAAAATTAAAAGACAAAAACATAAATATAAAAAAATATATATAATTATTTAAACAAAATTCCTAGTCATTCATAATTGCAATGAAACATCAATTTCTCTTTGCATTTTGAAGCACAATGCTAGATTTCCGTGAGCTCAACATGGCCAATCTCGATTTTGTTTTCATTTATATGTTTATAATCATTTATAATGTGATAAGGATTTTTTTAAAATTATTCTCACCCGCTGGAGAATATTTATAAATATTTTAGAATGAATATGAGACCTTTTTTGTTAAAGAAGAATATCTTAAAAGTATGGTACTTCTGGAAAGTTAATAAAAAATCGTCAACATTTTTGTTTAATAGAAAATCAACATTTTAATTGAAAATTAACTTTTTGAATGAAAATTAACATTTTGGTTGACAATTCATATTTTCGGGTTGAAAATATAATTATTTTTGTACAAAATTCAACTATTTCGTTGAAATTAACTTTTTCATTGAGAATTGCATTTTTTTGGAAATTACCTTTTTGGTTCAAAATTCAACTGTTTTCTAGAGAGTCCTTCATTTTAGAAATTTAACAAGTTAAGATTTTTTTATCTCTAGACTGAAAAATGTTTCCTGGTTAAAAATTTAACTCCTTTATTGAAAATTCGTGTTTTTAGTTTGAAAATTTTTGAAAATGATTCTGTTTGGGATGAGGATTCAATTTAAATCTTTTTTGAGTCTTTTTCAACTGAATTCAACTATTTTTGAGTCAAAATTTCGATACTCTTTGGTTGAAATATAAACAAAAAACACTTTTTTCGGATCTGGACGACGGACATTTTTTGGGATCGCTCGATCCGAATCCGATGTCGAAAATACACCAGCATGTTAGGATTTCGAGATAACTTCCAAAATACCATAAAAATATACATATAATAAACATGGTCTGACTCCCGGACATGACCAAAAAATTCAATGAGGTTTTTTATGGTTATCTCAGAACCCTGACGTGTTAGGCTTTTTTGGACCTTGAATTCGGATTCAGCGACCCCAAAAGCATCTAAGAAACATGGTTTGACCTCCAGACCAGGAAAAAAGATTTTTCATGAGGTTTCTTGAGGTTATGTCAGAACCCTGATGTGCTGGCGGGGTTTGGACCTCAGATTCGGATTCAGCGACCCCAAAAACATATAGTGAATATGGTCTGACCTCTAGACGCGGAAAAAGATTTTTTTGTGAATACGTACTAGTAGGTGGAAAAATGCAATTATATGATTAAAAATTCCACTAGTAGGGGAAATGTGGTGAGATCATGAGAGGAGAAGTAGTGGGAATAGTGGAAAGTGAGGGGAGGGAATTACAGAAAATTAGAAAGAAAGTAGTAGAAGGGAGTGTAATCGAGTGGTAGTAGGGGAAGGGGAGTATTGGCTCGGGAAGCAAGGAGAATGGCAAGTAGAGGAAGAAGTTAGAGAAGGGTGGTGGAGGGTGAGTCAGGGGAATGTATTATAGCACTTATAATTATGATTCCTTATTTCGCACTTATTCCTTGTTAATAAGGAGTCAAGTTATCCATTATCAATGACAATCATGATTATTTCCTAAATTAATGTGCGCTGAACGTTCGAGTTACAAATAAAGTGAAAGATGTTCGGTCACCCTTCTACCTGCTCTTCCTATCACTTCCTATCACTTCCTAACAATGTTATCTTCTTTCAAGATGACCATTGTATCTTCCTTGATTTGATGTTCACCGTTGCTCCACTTGTGTCGAATGCTTAATTCGTTCATTTATACTTGATTCCACCTTCACCAGAAATCTTGAGGCATCTTTTGAATATGTAGCTAGCTGATGCAGATGACAATGTGGAGCTAAGATTCAATTCCGGTAATCTCAAGAGGGAATCACCTATCAAAGAGTGACCAGGAGTTACAACAACAATGTCATTTGGATCAGAGAAAATAGGTGTCAGAGGAAATGTGTTGAATGATTGCTTCGAATTCGATTGAAAATGTAATAAACTCCTCAAAGGTGGAGAAAACATCGTTCACTACACGTTTCGAATGATGTTTGAGTGGCTTAACCATAGATTGTTATATCCTTCCAAAATGTGGTGACAAAGGAGGAATTAACTTTCATTCAATTCTCTGATCGCTACGGAAATGATTTACTTGTTCATTGTGTACCTCAGGTTGAATGTGATTTTGGATTTCCATTAATTCATTGTTCACTTCTAGGAAATTAGTACCATTGTCAGAGTATATGATACTGGGACTGCCACGTCTAGCTACGAGTCGACACAAAGCAAGCCTTTCCATTCTTTGAGATTGTGCATTTCTTGGCTAAAAGTTGTCATCTGGGTCGCACGGATTATGTGCTTTTCGGCCCTGTCCAACTCTATTGCTTTGAAAAATCCCTTTTGATGATTATTTGCCTTGAAGCTAAGCCAATATGCAACAATTCCTTTGATCTTAGAGTAGGATGAGATTTTTTTAAATTCCACCTTTGAAAAAATTGATAAACAGAATTCCTTCATTAATCCTGAGAATTTCGTTGATGATTGAATCTGGGTTTCAGGACATGTAGATTCCTCGTCGTTCAACCAGCTTGGTCCAAGTTTCCAGAGATCAGCATTAATGAACTTTGAAGGCATTTGCCCTTTTGATAAAGCACCAGATGGGTTGTCTTATGATCGTACATGTCTCCAATCTTGAGCATTAGTTTTTTCTTGTATCTCAGCTGTCCGATTTACCACAAATGTTTGTAGGAAACTTGCGATACAAAAATGTACAATGGTCGAATCGTATAAAAAAAGTCTCATTTGGTGAGACATTAATCTATGCATTTACTGTTGCATACAATCTAGGAAATAGCTGTGCGCTGTGTAGTGTAGCCTTGCAATAGACATAGACTCAGGGGTCTTTAGAGGGCTGCCCTTAATTTCACGCAAATTATTCTACTCTCAGAGTGATCTTGGTAGTATTTTAATCAGATTTTGATACATGCTACATAGCCTCTGTCATTGGCATCGCAAAATCCGTGCGATTTGAAAATCATCCGAACGAAATTCAATCCAAGTCAGGTGTATGCTTGCAGGTATCGACTTAACTCACCCTAATTCCAATTCCGAAAGTCTTTGCATAAGTATCTTTGCAAATAAAGTGATTGGTCCCAGTCAACCTAGCGGATCAGCAAACTGAGAAAACGTATAGAGTATAGTACAGTCTTTTGTCATCACTGAATTGGAGATTTTTATTGATACTGCTTTCTGGAATATCTTGCAGAAGTCGCATGTTGTTTGATACCCGCTATCATATGTTTAAGCAACCGAGATTCAGAAGTTTGGTTATGCTATCACGAGCTTGGACTCCTTCTCCGACTGTTTTAGCACGCGTAATGATGTCCACGTATGAATCTCTTCTAAGAAGGATCGCCGCGGATGGATGTTTATGACCTCTATCATCTGCTAGTTGCCAAAGTGCACGAATTGCGAGGTAAGAAGAAGGACTAATTTTCAAAAATGGATGTGTTCAACTGAAAGGCTTGAACGTAGATTCCGTCTTGTCTCCATAGGATTCGTTGGGATTTCCTATCTTTCTCCCGAATTTCAAATTGTCGAAACATTTTTTCGATGCAGCCTGTCAATAGATAATTGTGAAATCTAAATCAAAGAAGGTGCGGGAAGATTTTGTCTTCGAGTGTCGTTCCTATCATGAGCGTGGTTTTTAAGGAGAGGCTAGTCTCGGAGTTTGCTGATGCGTTGAAGACTTCTTCGTCGTTGAACTTCCCTTCTTGAAAACAGCATGATGTGGTAGATAGAAACCAAATTTTTGTTCATCTCATAGCAGCGATATTTGTTCAAGATCCAGATATTATTCTATAATTGCAGTATGTAGATCGAATTGTGACTTTCACAACGGTCTGTGCACTTGTAGTGAGACCCTTCAATGCACCCTCAGGAACGAAGCATTTCTTCTTAGGGAATCGTAGTGTTGTGGCTAATTTTGTAGTAATGAAATTGACAGACGAACATGTATCGAGAAGGGCGGCATACGTTTTAAATAATGAACTTGAGAATAGGTTATGTTTACTTTAATCTCCCATTTGTGCACAGACCTTTCAAAATTAAAGGTCGAATCATCGACAAATGTAATTTGGCGATTGTGAATTCTCTTTGGTTAAAGCTCCTTCGGATTTCACGAATACATTCTCATCACGTACCTCGTGCTTCGCACTCAATGTTGTCCAAACTGCGAAATTTTCCACATTATACGTTTAACATTATTATATCAAATGTATATTACATTTATTTATGTACGTCGACCTGCGATTGCTCATTGAGATATTGTAAAATAAAGTACAAATTGCATTTATCATGATTACTTTAATATTTGTTCCTGAATTTGCATTTGATTTTATCCTCAGCCTCTGTGAAATTTTTATATAATTTCAATAGATGTATATTATTACAATTCATAATATGCATTGATATTGAAAACAGACGTATTTTCCTTGTCTTCTTTTTATAATTGAAAAAAGTGCGCATCTTAAAAAAACAATTTTGTTCAATGTTATTTTTTACGATTTGCACCAGAAATATGCATTCTAGCGTGAAGTGGTTCTTAGAAAATTTGTAAATGTAATTTAGGCGAAAAATTTTGTTAGATAAAATGTTATATAACGTGTATCGTTTTTCCGAAAAGTTAGTTTCTTCACATAAAATGTATTTTTTATACCAAAGGTTAATAAAAAATTTGTAGCTCTTTTCTGAGTGAACAACTTTTGTCTATTAATTTTTTCGTGGTTTGTGTCGAGTGATTATATTAAATTTTCAGTGCTATTTGAATTAAAAAAAAAAAACAATATATATATTTAAAAATACTCAACAACCCTATTCCTTCAGCCAGATCCACAAAAAATTGTATTGGTAGAAATTGTTTATCGGTAGTGATATTCCATTCTTAGAGTTTCGTGACCCCAGGTACAAATTCTTATTCAACTAATATCTATAAATAGTTTAAATAATTTGCAGGTCTCAGACTATCATCTATGGAGTCCAGTTTGATATCAAAATTCAAATCATGAAGAAAATTGTAAAATTTTCAATATCAATTTGAAATTATTTTCTCTGTAATTAATAAACCGATATGAATATAATATGTTTTTATCGGTAGTTTTCTTTAAAAAATGGTACTGAAGTAAAGTTTTCTAACCTACTGATTGTCACTTATATTACAAAATATGCAATCAAAATTGAATACTAATTGTTCATGTTCTTCATATTTAAAAAAATATTTACAGCAAACTAAAGACTGTTTAATTTGCATAATTCCTAAGATTTGATTTTAGACGATTTAAACATCCATTATTAAACGAATTGTTAAGTATTAAGTTGTAAAACTATTCAAAGCAATAATTATAAAAAAATAATAATTTTAAATTGAAAGCGTTTGAAATCAAAAAATATGTACATGCAACAATTTGGAATTGAATAAAAAAGAATTGATTTTCTTTACACTTTTGTATCAAGAACCTATTACTTTTTACTTTTTACATTGACCAATAAAAACATTACTTTTGAATGAAGAATCTCCAAAGTATATGATGTCAGATTATAATTTCGAAAATACAATTTCAAAACGTTGAAAATGTAGAAGATTCAGATGAGAATTTTGAAAACTGGATTATACGAAATGTAAAGCAATTTGAATTTTATTTCTTCCGATTGAAAGCGTTTGAAATCTTTGAAATAAAAAAATTCTAATCACAAGCTCTCTAAATTGAAAGCTATATTAATGAGGTCGCCAGGTCGTAATGATAGTGATAAACATTCAGTATAAAAGATGCCACTGCACCAGCATTGAGTATACTCCACTTTGTATCACCATGGGCTTCAGTGTGGTATTCTTGGCCCTTTTGGCCCTCGGAGCTGCGGTTCCTCACGTTCCACAACAACATGCTGGTAAGTCCAACTCAGAATTTCACTTCTTTTAAAAATTCCACTCATAATTTTCGTGAGCTTTTCTCTTCGTCAATTACGATTTTTTGATATTTTCTGACAATTTTTTATTCACCGAAACTTGGTCTCGCATTCATAAAGTTCCATCCCTGAATCCAAAAATCACTTGTTCAGTCATTTCAACACTTTGAGATGATGCTAACCACTCAAATTCTTGAATAACTTATTTGTATTTTCTTCTGAACATGTTTTTTTCGTTTTAGCTGACCAAGGAATTCTTCAAAAGCAACAGGATGTCATCTATCTTCTCGACAACCTCATCGGCGAAATTCCCAATGACCACTTCCGAGCAATCGGCCAAACCTACGACATCGAGGCCAACCTCCTGGCATACGAGAACCCAAACTTGGTGAAATACCTCGCCACAGCTGTTAAGAGCGGCAATGTTCAGCCTAAGGGTACCGTATTCTCCCCAGCGGTTGATCAGCTTCGCCAGGAATTCGCTCTTCTGACGAGAATTTTCCTTGGAGCTAAGGACTACTCTACTTTCCTAAACACTGCTGCCTGGGCTCGCTTCCACTTGAACGAAGGTCAATTCGTCAAGGTATCAGAAATTTAATTTTAAGGAAGATCTGTTATTTAGCAAATTTTTCGAGATACTAAGGCTTCTAATTCCACAAATAGGCTTTCATCCTCGCAGTTCTTCAGCGTCCAGACCTCGAAGGTGTTATCCTTCCACCAACCTACGAAATCCTTCCCCACTACTACTTTGACTCCAGGGTCATCCAGGAAGTCCAGAACATCAAGTCCAAGGGTTTCAAAGCCACTACTGAAAAACAGGCCTTCTACATCCCCATCAACTTCACTTCCCACTTGCCAGCTGGAGAACACAAAATTGCCTACTTCACCGAAGATATTGGACTCAACAACTACTACGAATACTTGCAACATGCTGCT
>CAKNXH010059446.1:0-30397 GCA_932178445.1 Andricus quercusramuli
CGCCTATCTAACTCCCCATCTATTTTTCCGTCGCTAGTGAATAGGCTACCTAGATATACGTACTTGTCAACTTGTTCTAATCTCTCATCAATTAGGACAATGTTGCATAATGTTTTCTCACTTTTACCCTCAAACACCAAGATTTTCGATTTATTCACGTTAATTTTGAGGCCCATGTTCTTCATGCTTGTATTAAGTTTATTCAACATTCTTTGCAAGTCCTCGACTGATTCTGCCATAACAATTTTGTCATCTGCGAAAGCTAACCCACGTACCTTGACGGTTTCGAGATCTACACCATCTTCGTCGAAGAGGGCAGTTCTTAGACACTTATCCATGAATATGATAAGAAGCCACGAGGACATAACGCATCCTTGCTTCACCCCTTGCATAATATCGAACCAGTCCTTCAGTTTCCCATTTACCCTTACACTCGCTTTACTACCCGTATATATTGTTTTTATTGCTTGTAGGAGCCCTCCATTCACTCCATACTCTTTAAGGACGTCCCAAAGTTTACTTCTATTTACCGTGTCGAATGCTTTTTCTAGGTCAATAAATGCACAGAAAACTTTCTTTCCTACTCTCAAGCTTTTTTCTGTGATCTGTCTTAGGCTAAATATCTGATCTGTACATGATCTTCCTGGCATGAATCCACTTTGGACTTCCCATACCTTCTCTTCTGTAACTTCCATTACCCCACGAATAAGTATTTTTGAGTATATTTTACTTACGGTACTTAGTAGGCTGATACCTCTGTAATTACTGCAGTTGCTTTTATCTCCCTTTTTATATATTGGTACAATAATCGCCTTTCTCCAATCGTCTGGGACTTCTCCTGTCTCAAAACATAAATTTATCAATTCGCACAACCTGTGAAGTATGTACTCGCCACCGTATTTAAGCATTTCAGCGCTAATACTGTCTATACCAGCAGCCTTACCGTTTTTCAAGTTCTTAATTATATCTCTGACCTCAGAATATAATAATTAATATCTATAGCAAATAATCCATATGTACATGTGTGTATGTTTTTAGTATGTTTGCTTAAGAACGCCCAATTTAAGTTTTTCAGTGATGAAGATTCCTATCATTTCTACAAGATTTAATTCCGTACTTCTGAGCTGATACGGAAAGTCTTGGCATAATAACATTGCTACTGATTAAAATATTTTTCATTTAAATTCGATTTGTTTTAAGAGCTTCACGATTATACTTTATTTCAAAATAAAACATTTAAAATTGTAACGAAAGTTCAAGCATTCACAAACACAAAATTAGAAATCAAAGCCTCAAAAATGATGAAATCGCCAATCAAGTGTCGAATGAGACATGGTAGAGGTATTAATGATTTTTTGAGGATAAATAACATTAGACATTTTTACATTCTCATTCTATAATGAGAAGGTATTAGGTTTGTGTAAAATTTGAGCCCCACACCTCCCCGTTTTGATCCAAAAAACAGGTTTTCACAAAATGTCTGTCTGTATGTCTGTCTGTTAGCACAATAACTTTCAACAGAATTAACGTATCGGATTGGGCTTTGGTATACTATTTAAGTGTCCTAAAATGATGGTCAAGTTCGTTAGCCAGACATTTTGAATAAGAGTTCAAAAAGTAAGTACATTTTGAAAATTGTTGAGAACACTTTTTTTTAACATTTCGAAATTCTATGTACGGATATTTGTAGTACTCAAAGAGACAAAAAATTTATCCCAATGAATTTTTGATAAAAGAAAAATTACTGGTGTTACAGCATTTACAAAATTGCAAAAGAACAAACGAAAGTGAAATTTTCAAGCCAAACTAGGCACGATATGAGAAAACGTCAAGATGCCCTACAATATTGTTATAACTCTTTTTTAATTTTCTTGAAAAATCGAAAATTCAAATTTTCATTGGACAAAAAAAATAATGAGAAATCAAAAATTCCATTTTGCGGTCAAACTATACAAGATACGAAAAAAGATGAGAAGATAAAAATTTTGCGATCAAAAAAGATCAACAGATCATTCCAATAAACTTTTATTACAAAAATACATTTAAAATGAAAAAATTAACTTTTTGGGAAAACGATACACGCTACAATAACATTTTATCTAACAAAATTTTTCGCCTGGATTACAGTTACAAATTTTCTGAGAACCACTTCACAATTGAAGTATTTTGTTCCAGATATATTTTTTTGGTTGAACAATAAATTTATTGAAAACTTACCTATTTCCTGTTTAGTTAAAAATGTATCTTCTTCAGTTAAAAATTCGACGATTTGATTGAAAATTCCTGCATCTTGTTGAAAATTAATCTTTTTCTGGTAGAATATTATTTCGTGGGCTTGGAAATTAATATTTTTGATTGAATGTTCAGTTCTTTAATTGAGCATTATTTCTTTCGTTAAAAATTAATTTTTTAATGAAAATTTAATTATTCTATTTTTTCTGGAACATGAATCTTTTTATGTTATGTGGTGTATCTGAATATGTTATTTGGTTAGAGATTTTTTTTTTAACTGCAAATTTACCTCTTCTATTTTTGGTTAAAAATTCATGTCTTTATTTGAAGTATTAGTTCAAACATTTCTTTTGAAATTCAGATATTTGTCTAAAAATTTATGTATATGTATGTATGCATACCATTAAGCCATTTCCCTTTCGGGGTAGGCGTGTCACTACCCGATTCGGGTAGTGTTTCTAGGTGGATAGTTTCTTGTAGTATATAACTACAAGTATGGGCTCACCACACCCACGACTAGCCAACAGCACGCAGTAGTATTATTCCCGAACGGTCACCCATCCAAGTACTAACCGCGCCCAACACTGCTTAACTTCAGTGATCTAACGAGAACTAGTTTTTTCAGCGTGGTATGGCCCTGATAAATTACCTTTTGATTAAAAATTGATTTCTTTAATTGAAAATTGGCTTTTTTAAATTTTAAATTAGGCTTTTTAACTAAAATCCTATTTTAGGTGAAAATTCAACTATTTTCTTTAAATAATTATTGCCATTATAATTATAACGTAACAACCTGGTCAAGAACCTCAGCATTAAATTTGAAATATTTTGTTTAAAATTCGTCCTTTTTGGTAAGAACGTAGTGTTGTTAGTTAAAGCTTTATCTTTTTGGATAAATATTCTATTCTTTGGTTAGAAATTTAACTATTCAACTATTCAATTTTTCATTGAAAATTCATTTCTTCTGTTAAAAATGTAACCATTTTGTGTTTTTTCAATTTGTGTCTATTTTGATAGAAATTTAAATTAAGTTAAAACTGTAACGATTTCATTGCATTTATTTTATATGGTGAATTTTTTTTCATAAAATGTAATGATTTTTTTTTTAAATACATGCACTTAGTTAGAAGTCCATTTCTCTCGTAGAAAGTTCAAATATTTCGTTGCAATTTTTTAGAGATTTATTTTCTTAATTGAAAATTGATCTATTCTAGCTTTAGTTGAAAATTTAACCTTTTTGTTGAAATTTTATCTTTCTTTTGTCGAAAGTAAATTTTGGAAATTAAAAATTGGCATATTATATTTTTGATTGAAAATTCAATTCCATTTGAAAATTCGTGTATTTTATTTCAAATTCCTATTTTTTTAGTGGTGAAGTAGTCTAATTTCAATCTACTTGATTTAAATATAGTTAAACCAAAACTGTTTCTTAAGCAATTAATCTTTTTTCTTTGGAGTTTCAAAAAGTATGCGTGCGTTGTAATCACAATGTGTTTCTTAAGGCCGATAAAGCTTTAAGTAAATAAACTTCCTTTTTAATTTAAAATAAAAATAAATTTAACAATCACTTGGAACGTAAAGATTTTGTCAATTTTATAATATTTACAAGCAAACATCTTTTTTTTCATCCAAGTCGAGCACGACGATGACAAGTCCCATCAAAAAATGGTTAGACAAAATTTAGTAGGACAGTATAAAAGCTGCAATTTCTCTTTGAAACTTTTTTTCGTATCTCACTTTGTTTGGCTCCAAATTTGTCTTTCCTATTTTTTTCATCGTATTTTCGATAAATAGAACCTAAGTGACAAATCCTATCGAAGAAGGGTGATTAGAGGCCTTTTCAACTTTATAATATTTCTGATTATAATATATAATATAATATTTACTTTGTTTATTTTTAAATTTAAATTCATTTCGGATTTTCAAATATTTTAATAAACAGATTATGTGTTTTAATGAATTTCTTATAAAGAGCGTAGGTAACATTAATAAAATAATGTCTAAGTTATATAACGAAACATTTTTTTCATATCACATGTTATTTCAAGCTCAAAAAATGAAACTTGTTGAAAATGATTTACAAAATCGAGGAAAATATGCTAATGTTGATTATGACTAATTTTGTAAAAGAACTCGAAGTGAAATTTTGAAAAAATATTTCAGGTTTTCTTTATTTGACAAGAACTATTTAGATTTTAATGTTTTTCTTTTTCTCTTTAGTTAAAAGTTAAAATTCTCATTTAATTCTAATGGTTTAGCGCTAATTTCATTCCTTAAAAGATTCTCTGCAAATCTTATTGGTAAGTTTTTATTCAAAAATTTTATTCATGGAAACCTATTCTTTACAAAACTAACGATTTTATAATTCCTGAATAAAAGTTTTTCAATAAAAGCGTACCAATGATAATTGTAAAATATTTATTTCAAAAATTCACGTCGGGTTCTTTTCAAAAACTAGTTATAATTAACAATGAAATATTGTCCTCGAGTTCATAAATAATTTTTAACAACGTTTATTTTTTAGCTTGAAATAACTTTAGTTAATGCTTAATTCAAAAACAAGTATAATGAAAATTCCCTTTTCGTCTTAAATCTTAAGCTAAATTTCATGAAAATAGTTATACCGAAAAGCACATTTTTAAATGAATTCATTAAAATTAATTAAATTTTTTTACAATGTATATTCAAGGTTCATTTTTTTAAACTTGAAAATTGAAAATCAGGGTGGCCGCTTTAATCACAGAAAAAAATTCCGTTTTCAGAAGTTCAAATATTTTTATTTTAAATAGTTCAAAAATCCTTTAAAGGCTTCAACATTTTATTTCGAAATCTTAAAACATCTGCACGTTGTTCCACATTTTTTTTAAATTATGAATTAATTTTGAAATTTTCTCAGACATAAACTTTTTTCAAAGTGATTCGAATTCTTCCTAAAATTTCGCGTAAATCCTGCAAAATCAAAAATATTCCCTTAAAATCTGCCAGATTAATTTTTGACAACTTTAGAAATCTTTTTAAGTCTGTTTGAATATTCTCTTAAAATTTATTTTTCAAAATAAAAGGTCATTTTGCATTTTCCTAGGAATCTTAAGAAAATATATCTTATTCTTTTGAAGCCTTTCACAATTCTTAAAAATGTTCAAAATTTTTGGTTCGAAACGTGCACGAATCTATATTTTGTTTTAAATTATGCCGTGGGCTATTTGTACCGAAATTTCATTACGAATAGCCAAATTTTGCCGGTGCACGTAGACACATTGTTTAAATTATTTGAAATTATTTCAAATTTTAAATTGAAACTAAATTCAACTAACTTCAATTTTTTCTAGGAATAATAATAGGTGTTCAATATTTATTATACATAAAAATTTAATAATTTTACTTGCAAATTAAATTTTTCGAAATAGAACAATTAAAATTATAATGTTGAAAGTTTAGTTTTTTGTTTAAATTTGAATATTTGGTTTACAATTACTGATTTTGAATGAACAGTCAAAAAATTCTAAATACTGAGCTATTGCTGCTTTTCACAATTAAAAAAATTCAAACTTTGAAGTTTCAACTTTCAGACTAAAACAATAATGTTAAATTTAATAAAGTCTTTAGGTATGAATATATTTTTTTGAAGTTATTTTAGAATTTTAAATATTTTATAAAGTTTCAATCATGCGTTTACATTTGTTTAACTACTAAGACTTTCCAATTTAAACAGTTTAATCTTTAACGTTAAAATCTTAAAATTCTTAAAGTTTGAACAGATTTCGAATCATCTTGTAAAATTAATTATTATTCACCTTTTAATCCTTAATGAACAATTGCATTTTAAATATCATTATAATTTATATTCGCAGTTGATCAGTTAAAAAGATTTTTTATCCAAAATTTTCTATTCCAAATGCTTCTAATTAAAACATTTTTAAGTCTTTAAAACTGCATCTTTAAATTCTTTTAATGGGAAATGTACGCTCAAAAATGAATATCTAAAATAGAAAATTTTCAAGTGAAAGATTTTTGAATTACGCATTGTAAACTGGATGCTATAATTGAAACAGATAAAAATTCAATTGCTTATTTTAAAAACTGTTAAAATCAAACTGAGACCGATTTTTTTGTTAATATTTGTAAAATCCCCGATAAAAAATAAATTCACTGTCATTTCCCAGTTGTATAAAATTCCCGGCCTTTTTCCGGTTTCCCGTTCCAGTGGTCACCCAGAAAATATATTAAGATATCATTTTTTTATAATCTAAGGTGCAAAATTTCAACACTGTAAACCTCGAATTTACAGGGCGACCGTCAAATTGGGAAAACCCGGAAAATGACAGCGAGCTGTTTTTTTACCGGAAATTTGACTTTGTAGGACAAAAATCTATCCCGCTACATTATACAACGCAGTTTTAAATAAGATCAATCTTAGCTGTTTTAAATAAACTAGAATGAAGTACTGAAATGAACAGAAACAAAAATCGTTATGTTAGAAGGAACTTCTCATTTCAGTATTTGTTTAGAATTCGTCAGAGGAAAAGAATCTATCATAAATTTTGCATGTAAATGACTCTAAGACTCTCTTATGAGTTCCCAAAGAAAATCCTACAACTGACCAATTTTAATTTTTCTTAATATTGCAGTTCCGAAGGTAAGTCACGAAATGAGAGTATTTTCTTGACCTTATAATTTAAATTTGATCAAACATTTACGAGCATTCTTGGAAAACAAATTTGTACTCAAAAATATCAAAATCTGTCGAAAACTCGGTGAGAGAAAATGTCTCTCCTGTCTCTTTTTTATTTTAAATTATTTAAGCAATTTATTTTATTGTTGTAATTGATTAAAGAACTCGTAGCGTCTAGAAAGTACGTTCATTTCGCGACTTTTCTGAAAAAACAAATGTTTGAACAAATTAAAACTGTTTACATAATTGAAAATTGTTGAACAAATTTATCTGAAATTTGGAGAAATATTCCAATTTTGATTGAATATGTATCTTCATTAGTCGGAAATTCAAAAATTGTGTTGTAACTTCATTTTTTTTCGTCTGAGGATTCCTCCTTTTAGATGGAAACTCATTTCCTTAGCTTAAAATTACTTTTTTTGCCTTAAAATTAGTCGTTGCAAATGAAATGTTTATCACTCAATTTGCAGTCAAAAGTGGATTTTCATCGGTTGAAAATTCATTCCTGTTTTGTAGCATATGAATTTCCTTGGCTGACGATTCACCTTTTTAGTTCAAAAATCAATAAAATGATTGGGAATTCAACTTTTTAGTAGGAAATTATCATTATTGGTTCAAAATTAGTTATTTTAAATTAAAATGCAACTTTTCAGTGTTCGGTTAAAAATGTAACTATTTTCTTTACACTTCTTCATTTCTCACTGAAAAGTCAATTATAAAACTTGACCTGAAATAACAGAAATCAATAAGGAAATATAAATATTTTTGGATGAAATTTCATTTTTTTGGGTTAAAAATCCATAATTTTATTTTCAGTTCAGAAATCATCTCTTCTAGTTTTAAATGTTATTATTTGTTTTAAAACTTTATTATTTCGATGAAAATTCAACAAATTTTTTTTTCAATTGATTTATATGGTTATAGATTCAACTATTTTATTCAAAGTCAGTTTTATTCTTTGTCAATTAATGTTTCAACTGGAAATTTAATTATACCACTATTCGTTGAAAATTGATCTGTTCAGATGAAAGTTGATGTATTTTGTTTGGAATTGGTCTTTTCTATAAAAAATTAGTGTTCGCAATTCAAAATTCATTTTTTTAATTGAAAATTTCATTTCTGGTTAAAAATTAATCAATTTGGCTAAAAAGTAAATACTTATAAATTTTAAAGCCTCTCAACTTATTCAAAGTCACTTTCAATTTCAAACCCTTCAAAAATATGAAAATATTTTTCTTCCATGTTGGACAAAAGTCGAAATTTTCATTCAATTTCAATTAACAGTGGATTATTTCATTCCCTGAACAGTTCTCTATTATCTGAAAAGCTTTATGACCATTTTTTTCATTTAGGAACTTGTAAAGTTAATAATAATTATATTGTATAGTAATTGAAATTCATAAAAAAGTAACTTATGAATGAATTTTATCATTATCTTTATTAAAAGCGTCTAAATTGAATATTTTAAACTATACTATTATTTTGTTATTATTTCTCAATTTTAGTTTGTTAGCGGTCCTGGTGTAAACTCGACTAAGCCGACTGGAAAGGTCAGATTTTCAGTGGTACTGAAGTAGATAGACCGATGTCTGACAATGACGGTGTCGACCACTGCGTAACCGAATAGATGCTGTGACCGGTCAGTGGTAGGAGCTGCTATGGTCAGACGTGGCATGACAGGTTAATTTTAATTCGATATTTTTATTCTGCCCTTTAACAAATGAGGCAATAGAGAAAGAAAAAGAAATATTCTTATCAAATTACAATATTCTAAAGCGTATAATCAGTCGACTAAAAACCGACACAGACACGCTTGGACATTTTTTGTCACATCTCAGACACTCGTGGAGATTTCCTGAGTTTTCGTGACAGTGATTAAAGATAAGATTTTAGGGATTTCGTCGCCTAAATACTAGCCTTCTTTTACAAATTTCCTAGAGGACAGTCCTTCAACTTCCTCACCATTTCAGGCTATTTTTTACTATAAATTCTTTGAAATAAAATTACTTGAAATACCATACTCAATGCAATTACTATTTTAACCAAAAAGACGAATTTTTAAGAAGTATATTAATTTGGCATCAAATAGCTAAATTTTCAACTCATAAGGGATAAGCTTCTATACTAAACTGAAATGGTGCGAATAGTTGAATTTTCAACCAAAAAGAAATATTTTTCAGCAAAAAGATTAATGTTCTACCAAAACACCATCTTTCACCAAAATACATCAATTTTCAACAGCATTGTTGAACTTCGAAGCCAAAGGACAAATTTTCTATTAAATGGTTGAATTGTCAACCCGGAACTACGATTTTTTTTTTGGTTTGATTTTTAATCAAATGGTTAAATCTAAACGAAAAATCTAAGTTTTCAACCAAAAAGGATGAATTATCATCAAAAAAGGTTAACTTTCGACTAAAAAAGATGAATTTTTGAGGAAATGCATAAATTGTCAACTAGAGAAAATAAATTTTTAATTGAAAATATAAAATGTCTACCCAAAATGGAACAGTGATAGTGTTAGTTTAAGAAATTAATACTTTAGCAAAAAAAAAAAACGAATTTTCAACCAATGAGGTGAATCATAGGTTAGATTTAATACGGGCGGGAAATCGATTAGAGAACTCCCCTGGCGCTCAAGCTATAAAGCTATAAATATTTTTGGCGCATCCAGACACGAGGCATGAAAAAGGAAGTTAAAATAGATTGAATGTGTGAATAATTCAATTTCATCATTTAGAAGGAAAACAACTTGAAGAAAAACTTTACTGGATGTCACATAGCCTTTTTACGAGTATCGCAATCAGATTCCGAATGTTTCAATGAAGCTGAAAATCTTACACAATTTTATTGAATAGTAAGGAAGCTATGTTAAGCCATAATATTTGGAAACATGGTTTTTTATGGTAAAACATTTTTCACTAACATAATTCAAAATTGATGCAAGAACGGAAAATATTTCTTATTCGGGGCAAATCAATTGATATATGATATTAATACACTTTATTGAAGATTAAGGAAGTTATAATCATTTGTAATATTCGAATCATCTGTTTCAAACAGAAAAACTTTCTTCATCAACATCATTCAAAATTGATGCATGAATAGACAAGACTTTTGATCCTTGTTTGGTTTTCGGCTCGTCTCCAGTCGAGGGCGCCACTTGAGGGACGTCGAGGTCCCTCTCGTCGACTGTTGCGCGTCTACTCCCCCAGTTACTCTTCCCACCTCGGCCCGAACGGACGTATGTCGGCGCGTGTGTGGCTGCGCGGTAGCCACCTAGTGTATTCACTAAATGTAGTTACTCGTCGTGTATCACCCAATGCGGACGTGCGGTCGACCGGTCCAGATGCTGTAGTGTAGTTGATTGTAGTGTGGTGAAGCCAATAAACTAGTGACCTCAACAATGTTTGGCGCCCATTGTTTCTTGTGTTCTCCAGCCACCCCCTCCCTCCAGCAAATAGAAACAATCCTAATTTTATTTTTCTGAATTTTATTTTCTACGATCAAATAAAAAAAAACATGTCCTATCCAAAAAATGATTAACAACAAAGTAGATCCTTTCTGTGTGAACAATTTTTGTCTATTCATTTTTTTCGAATCTTGTAAGGTTTGACCGCATAATGGAGTTTTTAATTTTCAATCGTATTCTTGATGATTGAGAAGAAAAATATGCGTCTTATTGAAAAAACGGTCTCGAGAAAATTTGTTCATCGTTTTGAGATGAACGATTTTTTTCTTCGAGTTTTTTATATGTATCTCGTACATTTATTCTGAATAATTGAATTTTTGACTTTTTAAAAGTATTTTTCAGTAAAAAACCCACAAGCGTTGATCACAGAATTATTCTCTTCCACTAGATTCCCCTGTTATAGGAAGGAACTCTAGTAATTGAAGAAAAAGGAAATCTTTAAATTCTATTTCGGAAGGAGAACCTTCCAACAATATCTTCTTTCAGCTCAGATGAAAAAATCGAATCAAGGAGAGCAAGGGAGATCGTAGGATTTCCGAAATATTTCTAGATCATCAGGTGCTGGCAGAGGAAGAAATTCAGAAATTTTCTAAGTCGCTGGATCAAAGAAAATTCCAAGGGGGTCAATTGAGACACCACCAAAGGATGGGTCAGTCTTGGGTCTTCAGACTCGATCATCAGTGCTCCAGAAGGGTATTTCATTTCCTTCATAAAGAAACCACCGACAATTCCATTTTCAGACAGTCTTTGCTCACGATCAGAAGCGAGATCATCAAACGACATGGACGGGGAACTGACAGAGTTCATCAAGGCGGGAGTTTTAGAAAGGACGAACGTTTCCTCCGGATTCTTGTCGAACTTTCATAGTCCCAAAATCAGACGGTTTCCTGAGACTAGTTTTCAATCTCAAGAGTTTAAACGAGTATCTGAGACCAGGAAAATTTCGATTGACAACCCACTCGAAAGTTCGATGTTTCCTTCAGAAGAAAGACTTCTTAGCAAAAATAGATCTATCGCAAGCTAACTTACATTTCCTCATAAAAGAGGCTCACATGCGATACCTGGAAATTTTCATTTAATTTTAATCAATAATGGATTATTTCATTCCCTGAACGATTCATGACAATCTGATTATTTACTTCCCTAAATACTATCAAATGAAAATGAACCGCTTATAAATCTCAAGAATAAATTACTCAGCAAAATAGCTGCTGTTAATTAGAATTCGTTAAAAATTGAACAAACATTTTCGTCGAACCTAGACACGAGGCGTAAATAATTCTCATTCCATCATTTTGCTGGAAGATCGCGTGTAAATACGTTATCTTGGTGGATGTGACGCAATCTATTTTCAAGCATGACAAAACTGCCTTCTAATTGTTTCAATAGAGATGATAGTTTTACACAATCGTCTTTTTTCAATAAACTTTCCTGTTCACCACGATTCCCATTTCCATAAAAATCATAATTTGAATGTATTTTACAGCCAAACAGAAAAAGCCCGAAATTAAAGCTGTTCCATGAGGGAAGTCTTACAAACATTTATCTTTTAATTTTTCTCCATTTCGGTAATTTCCAGTTCGATCGATTTTGATTGTGGATTCCGAAACAATAAGGCAACATGGCTGTCCTCCCACTCACACCTTTTATTAGCATAGAAACCGCCAGCTTCTTCCGGGCAAAGTGATTTCTTCATCCTTGTTTGCAGTTTAAAGCATAAGGTAGAGGAAGATAATAAAATTTATTTTAATTCTTGTTCTTATACGCATTGTTAGCTTTGATTATTTTAAAAGCGCCAGGTAAATTAAGCCTAGCAAAGCAAATAGAGAAAATATCGAGGTGTCACATCCGCAATCCTTCTCCTTCCACTATATTCGTTTCGAAGATTAAATAAAATGCGCCAATCAGATTTCGTCAAACTTAGTTTAAGTAGTCGTCGAAATTGTTTATTAATCAGTTCACTCTTTTTTCCCTTGGTCATTGTGACAGGTAGAAAAAATGAAGAAAATTCCTTCTGCTCTACTCCTTATGTTGGTGGGGTTCCTTCCTAACGATTGTAAGTGTGAAATTATAATTAATATTTGTAACGAATAATTTATATGTATATGTGTGTGTTTTCCAGTACGTTCGCTCAAGAGCGTTCAATTTGTGTTTTTCATTGATAAAGATTCCTAACATTCAAACAGGAATTATTTCCGTACTTCTGAACTGATACTCAAAGTCTTGGCATAATAACCGTGCCACTGATTAAGATATTTTAAATTTAACTTCGATTTGTTTTCAGAGCTTTACGATTTTCGTTTATTTCAAAATGAAACATTTATAATTGTGACGAAGGTTCAAACATCCACAAACACAAAATCAGAAATCAAAGCCTCAAAAATGATGAAATCGCGAATCAAGTGTCGAATGAGACATGGTAGAGATATTCATGATTTTTTGAGAAAACATAACGTTAGACATTTTTACATTCTCATTCTACAATAAGAAAGTATTAGATTTGTGTAAAATTTGAGCCCCCCCCCCCCCCCCCTCCTCGTTTTTGTCAAACTTCCACGTTTTGAGACCCCATGAACCCAAAAAACAAGTAGTGACAAAAATGTCTGTCTGTCTGTTAGCACGATAACTTTCGAAAGAATTAACGTATCGGATTGGGCTTTGGTATGATATTTAAGTGTCCTAAAATGAAGGTCAATTTCGTTAGCCAGCCTTTTTGTATAAAAGTTCAAAAAGTGAGCACATTTTGAAAATTTTTGAGAACACTTTTTTCAATATTTCAAAATTCTATGTACGGATATTCGTAGTACTCAAAGAGGCAAAAAATGTATTCTAATTACTTTTTTCTATAAAAGAAAAATTACTGGAGTGGCAGCATTTACAAAATTCCAAAAAACAAACACTGAGCCTGGATAAGATGGGAACAAAAACTGTTTGGTTGTTAAATAAATTAGGGCATAATGTTTCAAAACACTCTTCCTATTTTATGCTTGTTTAAAAGGAACTTCTTGGAAAAAACTTCGACAAATCGTGATTTTCGAACGTATATACCACAGGGATTTGAGTAGTTTTTCATGGTTTCTTGTTTCCAGTTGATTAAAAAATTCACTTAGGACTCAAAAAACTGAAAAAACACATTCACCAAAATCAAGGAGTTGGCCGGTTTTGCAACTAGACGATTCAACTATCTCATTGAATTTATTTTATTTGGGAGAAATTTTTTTTTCAACAAATTTAATTACTTCATTTTTTTTGAAAATTCATGCATTGAGTGAGAAGTCCATTTCTCTGGTAGAACGTTTAACTATTTTGTTGAAATTTCTGAAAAATTTATTTTCTCAATTGAAAATTGATCTATTCTAGTTTTAGTTGAAAATTTAATCATTTTGTTGAAAATTTGTCTTTCTTTTGTTGAAAAATATTTTGCGAAGCTTCAATTCTTCTCTTAAACCTTTTTACGTAGTTGTCGTCGTTTGCTGTAAAATTGGAATATTCGGATGCTGGTTAACGAACTAGTTCTTTCTTTTACGACCCAAAAAATGTACCAAAGATCGATTTGCTCCGTTCATTCTTTCGAGATTTATCGTGCGTGTTTACGGACAGACGAACAGACATAGAGACAAACGCCATTTCCGAACCTTGATTTTTCGCTTCGGAGTGTCTCAAAACGTGTAGATCCGTTGAAAAACTGAGGTGTGAAATTGCGGACGATTCTCATAATTCTAAAACTAAATCTTTAAGTTTACTAGTATACACAAACTTGTTAAATTTCAATTTTTCCCCCACAACCTTAGGTGATGCTATGTTTTCCGGGAGGTCAAGCGGTGAAATGTATCTGTACACCGAGCATGAAATCCTTGGAACTCAAGTCAGGAAAGCTGGATACCTGCCCAATTGGTGGAGGGCTATATCATCAGTTCAGTTTACACACTATCAAGCTATTGTGCGTATACCGAACGAAGATTTACATATTTCCGAACTTATGATTTCGTACGTACCAAGTAACACTCCTGCTCAATATCGCAGACCAAAATCAGTTTTGGCACATATAGATGGTATAACAATGTACTGCCAACAACTACCCTGCCATTGGCAGCCATACGATCCGGCAATCTTACTGGTTGACCCACCTAAAATAAGGATCAACCGTCTGTTCATAACAATACCAAACACTAGAGAGGTGTTACACACTATACTCGAGGAACATGAGCCGAAGAACAAAATGGAAGAATACATCCAGACTTTTAATTTGAAGAAAGCTATGGGCATGATCTCGGTGAAAGACCGCGCACGTACTCCTAGAACCCGTTTGTGACCATACCATTTTTTCAATTTGGCTGGCCGCGCAAGAGCCACTTGCAAAATTATCAAATGGCTTCAGCGCAGAAAATTGTATTTACGGACATGAGTGGATATCCTAAAATTATATGGCGAGTGCCCTGCTTTGTGATAATCTCGAATTCTTAGGATATTCCGAAATTATTGCATTAATCTCTTATATTACTATATTCTATCATATTCTGTTATTATATACTATGCCAGTCTGTAAACTATGTGTGAATACTTTAATAAATAAATTGAGCATGCAAAAATGATAACATTTTTTTCCTTACATAATGTGAAAACTGTAGTTGAGACTTTCTCTCATTTTAACCTCGAATTTACAGGGTGACCGTTAAATTGGAAAAATGACTGCAATTTTTTTTTTTTTACAGGAAATTTGACATTGTAGGACAAAAATCTGTCCAGTTACATGATATAACGCAGTTTTAAATAAGATCGATAATTAGCATTATAGCAATTTTGGAAAATTCCAACGACAGAACCAACATTGAAATTTTTTTTCAAAAATCTGCTATTAGAAATAAGAATGATAATTTTTTTCAATTATCTGTTTCGTTTTAAGCCAGAATCATAAATCGTCCAGAAAATTCCTCGTTCTTAGTCAAGATTGTGCATCTTTCAGAAAATTCCCCATTTTCGTCGTGAAATTTTGTTGTTAATAAATGCACTGTTCCACACCTGAATGAGAATTCCGTGTGAAAATTTCACGTTCCTAATTGAAATTGTTATTATATTTGAACATTTCTTGTTAAGGCAATTATAGTTTCTTTCAAAATACCCTCTCTTCAGCCAAAATTATAATTCTCAAGAAAAATTCCTTGTTTCAGATTTAAATTAAATTTTTTTTTTAATGCCTGGTTCCAAGTCAGAAACATAGTTCTTTAAGGAAATTCCACCTTCTAAGATCAAATTGTTGCTATTTTAGAGAATTTGTGGTCCCAACTCACAATTTCATTTTTTTCAGAAATTCCCTGTTTTAAGTCAGAATTGAAATTCTTTGGGAAAATTCCTCCTGTCAGATCCGGATTAAATTTTTTTGTTCCAAAATGTTTTGTTCCAAGTCATTAATATAATTCTTTTCGAAAATATTCTACTTCAAGTCAGAATAATGATTCTTTAAAAAAATTCCTTATTTCAGATCTGCTTTAGAATTATTTTTCGAAAATGTCCTGTTCCTAATCAGAATCATAACTCGTTTCAAAAATATAGCGTTCCATGTCAAAATTGTAATTCTTTTGGAAACTTTCTAGTTCCGGATCTGCATTAGAATATTTTTTTTAAATACTTTAAATACTCTCCCGAATCAGAATTCTTTTTAAAAATTCCTCTTTCAAAGATAAAATGATTGTAATTTTCTAGAAAAATAAGGGTGCTTTATGAACTATATGTATGCTGTATAAGCAACGAAACGTTGGTAAATAATATTGGTATAATTATATATATTAGTATATTTTGTATAATTCATTCAGGAAATTTCTCTCACAAAAGGTAATAAGAATAATAGAAAAAAATGTTGAGCAATATTTATTCTTGAAATTTCCATTAGATTCTTTTCAAATAAAATCTCTATTTGTTCCCCTTCACGCATCTCAAACGTGGAAGTAGACAAACAATTTTAGAATGTACCTACATTGTTAAATGACAAATATGAAAATTTTCCATATCTTCACGCTCGAATTCTATCCAATAACAATCGTGGTATTTACGATTTATATTTGATGAACAGATTTCAAATGTCCTAAAAAACTGGACTAGCCATGAACTTTATTCGTATGATGGGTACCGAGATTTTTCTTTCTGAAGAAGAAAATTGGTTTTTTTGAATTGAAATGACTTTTCCAATATTTTCAAAAATATTTTTCAAATCTTCATCCCAAAATTGAAGAATAATAGTTTATGAAAAATTGGAAAGATGTGTCTCCCCACGTGTTCGTGGCAGTCATTTTCTATTTGAAATCTTTTGAGCATTTCTAAAGCTTTTCCCTTCCTGTACGAAAAAATCGAAATTTCAATTCAATTTTAATTAATTACGAATTATTTTGTACCCTACACAATTATTTACTATCGGATTATTTACTCTCCTCACTACTATGAAACAAAAAAAGAAACGAACAGAAATCTTAGGAATCAATTACGCAACAAAATAGCTGCTGTTAATTAAAATTTGTTAAGAGTTGAACAAATATTTTCGTCGAAACTAAAAACGAGGTGTAAATAAAAAAAGGTTAAATAGATTATGCTGGTGAATAATTCGAATTTTATCATTTTCAGGCAGATCACGTGTAAAAATGTTATCGTTGTGGATGTGGCGTAGTCTATTAAAAAATATGACAGAACTGCCTTCATCTTGTTTCAATAATGTCGAAAGTTTTACATAATCGCCTTCTTTTATTAAACTTCTCTGTTCATTACATTTCCCATTTTCATAAAATTTTAACATTAAAATTTATTCGGCAGCCCTAAGAATTTTAACACATTTTAACTAATTATATCAAATTGAAAAAATAAACAACAGCAAAACGTCGCAGGCTTTTCTGAAAATTTCCAATTTAATATATTCCAAAAAAATATTTGACAAACAGGAAAAGCCAAAAATTACAATTGTTTCATGAGAAAAGTTCTACAATTAATTCTGATTATTTTTGAAAATTTCTTGTTTCAAATCTGAACTAAGATTTTTTTTGTAAAATTTTGCTGTTCCAAAAACAAAAAAAAAGAATGTTTTAGAAAATTCCACGTTTCAAATACAAACTGACTCATTTTCGAACGTTTGTAGTTATAACTGACACTTGAATTTTCTTTTCAAATTCCCCATTCCGAGAATTATAATTTTTCTCGAAAATCCTTCTTTCAGAGACAAAATCATAATTCTTTTAAAAAATTGAGGAGACTGTTTTATACACATATATTTTTACTTGTCATCAATAAATCAACTGCAGTTTCTGTGTTTTTAACTAATTTGTTGTAGTTTGAATTTCGCATGCTTCCGATACTGATAGTTTTACTTCTTCGATTTGTGGGCAGGTCATGAATACGTTCTGAAAAACTACTTCTAATTTCGTCTCGGGAAACTAAATATTTATTGCAATATTTTTTTTAGTAAAGAAAATATATCATTTTTCTCAAAATGCATGCTAAAAGACAAGAAATACTTATTTATATATATTTTTTACCAAATCAGTATTTGGCACACGATTTGCCTTGTTGCATGTTCTACCGCGGCTTTCCAGGCGCTATATCATAACCTCAAAACTAACCCTACTGAGTCGCCAGTGATAATGCCTGTCAGCGTCGCAGTGTGTCTTTCATCCAAGTAATTTGTGAGTACGTGTTAAAAAATGGTGAAACCTGACAGAAAGAAATCTATGCCGAAAAAAGCTACCGGGAAAAAGAAGAATGTAAGATTCCAGTACTCGAAAGAAGATGTGTGGCTCGCATTAGAGGGGATTAAGGAAGGACAATCGCTAGCTGCAGTGTCAAGGAAATACAAAGTTCCGGAGTCAACTCTAAGAGGAAAAATATGCAATAAATATGCAGACAAGAAGCCGGGGCCTGCAACAATACTAAGTACCGAAGAGGAAAACGAACTAGTCAGCTGGATATTGCATTGCTGCAAAGCTGGGTTTTCCATTACGAAATATCAATTACTTGAAAGCGTTCAAGTAATTTGTGGAAATTTAGAAAAGAAGACTCCATTTACTGATAATAAGCCAGGAAGAAGTTGGTACGAGGCATTTTTGAAGCGTCACCCAGAAATTTCCGCAAGGGTTTCAGAAAACGTTTGCTTAAATAGAGCAAAAGTTACAGAACAAAGTCTAAGAAAGTGGTACACAGAAACATCAACCTATCTCAGTTCGGATAATTTCGAGGAAAATTTATTATTCATTGGAGCAGAACGAATTTTCGACAGTGACGAAACAGGTAATAACATAAATAGAATAATAGAAACAATAATATATACAATATTATATAAAGTATGTATAATGATTGAAAATCGTAATGCATTTTGACAGATAATGATATGAATAAATGAAAACTAACATAGCAAATGTCTCCCAATAATCATGAACTTTGTCCCAGTAATCGTGATTTTATTTTTATTGAATGGATGTAATTTATATTTGCTATTATAAAATGCTAAAAATTAGTGAGTTTCAACACATTTTTTATAACAATATATTCAAACTATAACCAAATTTCACGATTACTGGTACCGTCACGATTACTGGGACATTTACCTTATATTGTGTTTCACAAATACTAAATAGTAATAATTAGATTTACAGGAGTTCCACTAAATCCGAAGCCTCCTGCAGTGTTAGCACCTAAAGGTTCGAAAAATGTTTACAACATAGTAGGAAACAACGAGAAGGAAAACATAACCGTCTTAGTGACAGGTAATGCTGCAGGTGAACTTGCTCCGAGCTTTATACTTTTCGCGGGAAAGTCTTTGCCAAAAAATGCTGTAGAAATGGCACCAGCGGAATTCGCTTTTGGATATAGCGAAAATGGATGGATGACTTCAAAAACTTTTTATGAATACATGGTTAATGTATTTGAGCCTTGGTTGACCACGAAAGAAATAAAACGTCCAGTAGTTTTCTATTTTGATGGCGCTTCATCACATCTAACACTTCATCTCAGCAGATTTTGTTCGGAGCATGGAATCGTGCTTGTAGTGTTACACCCAAATGCCACGCACATTACACAGCCCCTGGACGTGTATTTTTTTCGAACCTTCAAAGCTGAATGGCAGAAGATTAATAAAATGATCTGTGACAGTTCTTCGAGCATAGGTATAAAGAAATACCAATTTGCTCCAGTATTAAAAAGAACACTCGATGTCATGGATACCAAGAAGCTCTTGATGAATGGATTTAAAAAATGCGGTTTAAGCCCGTTTAACGTCAACGCTATCGATTTCACTAAGGTTTTTAAACGAAATGAAGATCCACTTGACTCTGAAGTATCCATCGAAAATTCTGGAATTATTCACAAAACCTTAGATCCGTTGCAAGTTGTAGAAAGTTTGCTGACCAAAGATAAGTTACACGCATTTCGCTTGAATGAAGATCATATTTGGAGAGGATTACCAAAAGATGGAAGCCTTTTTGAAATTTGGTATAATTTATCGCATCCAGGTGAAGACATAGCAACAAGTAACTCTGAACATGATGAGGTAAATTATACTTTTTTATAGTCCAAACTAATCCAGTTTCTCCCTTATTGTATTAATTAATTTAGTTTAATTCTGTTCTTTTGTTGGAGGTCGAAATCCTGAATGAGTCTTCAAAAGTTGGACAAAAGGATTTAACACCAAGTAAAGGATTTGTAAATCATAGCTTCAACTGTAACTTCGAAATTCTAACTAGGTTCTCAGAAGATGAGAGAAACGGCTTAAGAAAAACACTAGAATTTATAAAAGACTCCTCCGACTACCATCAAGTACATACATAATTTTTTACCCTTATAGATTTCTTCTGTAATTTTACATATATATTTATTGATATATTCGACACATCTCTATTTACTATACTATATATGCAACAATATTCATCTACATTATACGTTATAATACGTTTTTTGAAGAGAAGAATCTCCCAGACGTAAGATGGTCTCTTATATTATTTTACTATGATTTAAAATAGAAATACTAATTGAGATTTACGATGAATATATATGTATATACATATTTTACTCTTATTTTCTTCTGGATTATGAACAATACTTATTAATAAAAGAAGATTAATATTTTACAGAAGTACTTAGTGTAATTATAATATAATTCCTAAATCAGAATTGAATGACTTTTTCAGATACCTGAAACTTGTCTAATTTTGGAAGGAAATATAACTTTGAATGAAAACAGTTTTAATATGGAGATAATAAACGACTCTGTTTTTCCGTTGGCACAAGAACTGTCTGCTGACACCAATGACACTGATAAGACAGATCTATCCTTTCCTTTCATTGCAAAACCTTCTACAGATGAGTCCACCATAACAGAAGAACACTTCAGTGCTGTCTCAGACAAGCAATTTGATCATTCGGATGTTCTTGGTGAATCTATCATTATAACTATTAAGGACACCTGTGAGATTGCAAACGCGAAAAAGCTGGAGGAAAAGCTAGTCAATTCGCAAATCTCAAATAATCATCCGGATGCTCTTGGAAAGTATATTTTTGTAACTATTGAAGACACTTGTGAGAGTGCAAATGCAGAAAAGCTAGTCAATACTGCAATCTCGGATGATGCCGCTGCAAAAAAGTCTTTTGCTCTGAAAGATGTAAGCTCCGATTTCACTCCTACTTCAATGAATGAATTGCTGAACAATAATACAACATCACAATCTGATGGGACATTTAAGGATGTTGGTGAAAACAAAAATACGGGAGAATCGAAATTGAACGATCGCAATGTTTTACAAGATATTTCAAATACGAGCGATACAAAGTCAACAGGATCTGTAAAAAGATTTTTATCTTAGCCAAATGATAATCAACTGAGTCAAAATGGCAAGCGAAGAAAATCTAAAGTAAAAATGCCATCCGTTGTTTCTGGAGCTGAGTGGCAACAAATTGTGCAAGCAAAAGAAGATGAAAAATTTTCAAAGGCTGAGGAGGCAAAATTAAGGGAAATAATTAAAATAGAAAAGAAAGAAGAAATAAAAATCAAAAAGGAATCCGAGCGAATAAAAAAGGAAGAAAAAAGATTGCAAAAAGAGCAATCAAGATTTGAAAAAGAACAGCAAAAACTATTAAAGCAACAGCAAAGAATAAAAAATCTTGAAGAGAGAAAGAAGGCCACAGAAGAATTTTTATTAAAGAAAAAAGAAGAAGCTAAGATTATAGAAAGTATTGAATCTTTGAAAAAGAGACAAGAGGAACTTCAGTCACAATGATATAAATTTAATATACATAACTTTGAAAACATTTGTTTATTTCGCGTTACAATACTGTAATTTTTAAAAATTGTTAATACATTTATTAATATATTTAAGTTATGCCTAATTTACATCATTAAAAGGTTTAAATCTCCTACATTATTGGTAACTTCATTTAAAATAAAATAGCAGTATTACCAGCGCTGTAATTGGGTTACCACGGTAGTTGACGCGCGGTAACTCAAGCAAACCCGCGGTAATACCTACATGGAACATTTTTTTTAGATTCGCATTTTTCACGTAAATCTAATTTTTTTTCACATTCTAACGACTGAATTCTATTGATTAAATACCAAATATTGCTTGACGAATTAATGTGTAACGAATTTCTCATTTAAACACTTGTTTTTTATCTTCAAAAGTCGTCTTGACTTTTTTTCCGCTGTAATACCCACACTTACCCTATTACGTTATTTACGCAACCAGTGTAACGAAATTCTTTATCAGCTCTCCGTAAGATTATGTACAGAAATAAACTCCGGAAGAACTAGGCCTTGGCTGAATAAAAATATTATTCGATAAAAGGAATATTCCACAAAATATTGTATTATTACAAACGGTTCCATAAGACTCGTTTCAAGTAAAATCTCTATTTGTTCCCCTTCACGCTTCTGAAACGTTAAAGAAGACAAACAGTTTTAGAATATACCTACTATTCACATTGTTAAATAAGAAACATGCAAATTTTCCATACCCGCACGCTCGAATTCTATTCGATAAAAATCGTGATATTGACCAATTATATTTGATGAACGAATTTTAAATTTTTTCCAAAAAGCTGGACTATCCACAATCTTCTTTGAAAATTTAAAAGATATTTTTTTTCTTTAGGAAGAAAATTGATTCTAGAAATTGAAATTACTTTCTGAATATTGTCAAATTTATTTTAAATCCTATTCCCGAAATTGAAATATTATAGTTTATGAAAAGTTAGAAAAATGGGTCTCCCCACGTGTTCTTGGAAGTCATTCTCCATTTTGAATCCTTTGAACATATCTGAAGCTTTTCCTCTCATGTACGAAAGAGTCAAAATTTTCATTCAATTTTAATTAATGAGGGAGTATTTTGAAACCTAAATGATTCTTCATTATCGGATTATTCACTTTTCCGAATACTATTAAACAACAACGAAACAAACAGAAATCTTGAGAATAAATTACGCAACAAAGTAGCTGCTGTTAATTAAAATTGGTTAAAAATTAAACAAACATTTTGTCAAACCTATACACGAGGCATGAATAAAACAAGTTAATATAGATAATGCGGGTAAATAATTCGCATTTCATTATTCTTCAGTAACATCACGTGTAAATACGATGTCTTCGTGGATGTGACATTACATTAAAGATTAAACCTAACGAATAGAGGAAATGTGGAGGTGTGAGATCCTTAATCTTTCTCCTTCCACTCTTTTCGTTTCGAAGAATAAATAAAAGGCGTCATTCGGAAGTCATGAAAGTAGTATAAATAGCCGTCAGATGTCTTCAATAATCAGTTAACTTTTTTCTTCCTTGGTCATTGTGACAGAAAAAAATGAAGGAAATTCCTTCTGTTTTACTTCTCACGTTGGTGGGGTTTCTGCCTAACAATTGTAAGTAAAACATTATATTACAATTATTAATAGTTATAACAAATAATCCATATATATACATATATATATATATATATATTTATATATATATATAGGTGTGTGTGTGTATAGGTATGTGCGTTCTTTAATATTTCCTTGATCGCTAAAATCCCTACAAAGGTTCAAACATTTACAAATTTGACCAATCAGTATTCAAATCCTCGAAAATGACAAAATCGGGAATTAATTGCTGAATTAAACTTATTAGAGCTATTAAGTATTTTCTGATAAGAATATATTACGTGAGAAAGTTTGTTTCAACAATTTAAGAATCTTGAAAATTTTGTACCTTGTCTCCAACTTCTATCACGAACTAAGAAAAATGCATGAAAAAATCTTAAATTCACGAAAAGTTCTCCCTGACTAATCCTTTTTGAATTTTTTTCTCTCAAATCGAAGGTGATTGAATTTCAAACAAGTCTGTGGAGGCAAATTATAAAAAAAATATTAATTGCTTCTTCACGGATTGTGGTTTGTGATGACCTAAATTTTCAAATTTACTTTTTCGACATATTGCGATATGTCTCGATCCCAGGAACTCGAAAATGCATTTTACAAAAAATGTTTGTCCGTCCATTTGGAAAAATTTTTGATTTTTCCTGCAACTTTCCTAGACCATATCACGAGTTAAAGTCGAGTTACAAAATTATAGAAATTCCTGTTTGATCAAAATTATTGAATCTATCAGTTTACTAGTGTATACAAACTTGCTGAATTTAATTTTTTTTTCGCACAACATTAGGTGATGCCATGATGAACAACTTGATTAAGGGCAGAATTAAAGTGCACACCGAGCATAACACATTTTCGGGTCAATTCATGGATGTTCGCGGCATAAAGGCCCCTTGGTTGGCAGCTATACCACCAACGAAACGTGACTTTACAGAATATCAAGCTTTTGTGCAATTTGCGGCCGGCAATACACTTTTCTCTAATCCAATGGAATGCATCACACCACATGGAATTCCTGATCGAAATCGCAGACCACGATCAGTTGACATAGAGCTATTTGATGTGAAATATATTTTCGAAGGAGGTTGGCAGACATACAATCCGGCTAACACACCGACTGACCCACCTGGAGCAGAACGCAGCCGTCTGTATCTAACAATACCAAAATCTAAGGAGGTTTTATACATCATCATCAAACCAGGACCGATAGCAAACGAATCTCGAAGAAACATAGAATACCTCAGGCAACATAATGCTTTCGGGCGACTTCAAGCACCCATGAATCCTAATGCCGCCGGAACTTCGAGCTTAAGGTCGCTGGAGGACATATCAAGTAGGTTTCGTTCGTGAAACTGAAATTTTTTTAATTGGCTGGCCGCGCTACGGTCCCTTTGAAAATTATCAAACGGCCCGAGCGCATAAAATGTTTTTTAAATACTCTGACTGGATATCCTGAAGTAATATCGCGAATGTCCTACATCGTGAAAATCTCGATATTCTTGGGATGTTCTGTAATTATTGCATTACACCTTTTTATTTGAATTTGGTCTATTTTGAGAGCTCCAAGATTATACTTCATTTGAAAATGAAAAATGCAGAATTGTAACGCAGGTTCAAACATTCACAAAGGACCCTGCAACAAATGTACAGTAAAGGGCTTTTTGTGAAAAATTCTAAATCTAATTTTTTTTTGTATTTTCGAACCAGCAAAGCAATAATCTGGAAGAAAAAAGTGAGAAAATAGGACATTTTTTTGACAAAAAATTGTCAAAGTTTCAATTTTTACATGTATTTTAATAATTGCTCATTTTAGTGAAAAGTTTTTTCTCCTAAACTCTTTGTTAGATTTTGCTAAAAGTTTCACATTTTGACAATCTGTCTCACTGGAACGAAAGGCTCATATCTGAGTTCTAGAAAGATTAACAGTTTTTTGGGTATACAGCACGTTATGGGGGTGTTTTCATACTTTAAACATCCAAGAATGGAAATAATCATTTCTTTATAACTAAAGTCACTGGAGATTTTTTATTCAACTGCTAGGGTATGAAATCACTTCCAAATAAGTGAAGGAAGCGTGCATAGCACGGATATCGAATATGTGTATTTACTTCAAGGGTTGCTTTATCTTCCCTTGAATATTTAATCCGGAATATCGACATTTCTTAATGACTAAAATCACAAAAAGTTTTCTGATTAATCTGTGAGGATAGGAATCATTTTAAAGTAAATGGGGAAGGTGTAGAACGACATGGATGTCTTTGAAATTTTCTGAGGGTTGTATAATCATCTCTTATTTAGAGAAGCAGAGAAATAGGCTTTTCGTAAGGAATAAATCACCAAAGGTCAGGCCTACAATATCACTTTAAAACGTACATATAGGAAGTGTCCTTTAGGAGGACTTGCATCATAATTTATTTTCAGGGTAGTTTAATCATCCCTTAATTATTGAAACAAAAGGTCGATATTTTATCAGGGATAACCCACCTCAGATGTTTTTATTAACATATTGTTGGTCAACAAAATCACTTTAAAACATGCATATGAAGCGTCTTCTAACAGGTTTGCAACATTTATTCTAAGGGTTGTTCAATCATCCCTCAATTATAGAAACAAGAAAATCGATATTTGTTATGGTATAAAGCACCAGAGATTTTTCAAATTATACACTGATCAACAAAGCTACTTTAAAAATACATAGGAAGCGCCTTTTAGCAGGATTTGTTTTAGAATTTATTGTCAGGGTCATCTAATCACGCCATAATTATTGAACCAATACGGAAATCAATATTTTGAACGGGATGAACCACCAGAGATTTTTTTAATAATACATTATTGATCAACAAAATCACTTCAAAACATACACGGGAAGCATTTCTTTGCAAGATCAGCCTTTGAATTTATTGTGAGGGCAGTTTAAACATCCCTTAAATATAGAAACAAGGAGATCAATATTTTGTACGAATTAAGGCACCATAAATGTTTTTATTAATACATTGATTAACAATATCACTTTAAAACATAAATAGGAAGCGTCTTTTAGCAGGATTTGCATTATAATTTATCGTCAGGGTGGTCTAATCATCCCGTAATTATTGAAACAAAGAAATCTATGTATGTTGTAAAGTGATTTCGTTGATCAATAGTATGTTAATAATAAAATCTGTGGTGCGTTACCCCGTATAAAATATTGATTTCTTTGTTTCAATAATTAAGGAATCATTAAACTAACCCGAAAATAAATTATATTGCAAGTCCTCCTGAACGGCACTTCCTGTATGTATGTTTTAAAGTGATATTGTAGGCCTGATCCTTGGTGATTTATTCCTTACGAAAAGTGTATTTCTCTGCTTCTCTAAATGAGGGAGGATTATACAACCCTTTCGAAGAATTCAAAGATATCCTTGCGTTTACACCTTCCCTATTTCCTTTAATATAACTCCTATCCTCACAGATTAATCAGAAAACTTTTTGTGATTTTAGTCATTGAGGAATGTCGATATTCTGGATTGATTGTTTTAGGGATGATAAAACCACCCTTGAAGTAAATGCGCATATATAATATCCGTGCTATGCACACTTTCTTTACTTATTTTTAAGTGATTTCATACCTTTGCATTTACATAAAAAATCTCCAGTGATTTTTGTTACTGAGAAATGATGATTTCCATACTTGGATGTTTAAATTATGAAAACACCCCCTTAACATGCTGTATACCCAAAAAACCGTGAATATTTCTAGATCTTAGATATTAAACTTTTCACTAAAATAAGCATTTTTCTATTAAAATTCATGTACAAATTTTAGCTTTGACCATTTTTTGTTTAAAAACTGTTCATTTTTCTTAGTTTTCTCTTTCAGATTATTGCTTTGCAGGTTCGAAAATACAAAAAAAATTAGATTTAGAATTTTTTACAAAAAGCCATTTACTGTACATTTGGTGCGGGGTCGTTTGACCAATGAGTATTCAAATCCTCAAAAATGACAAAATCTTGAATCAAGTGTCGAATTACATTCATTAGAGGTGTTGAGCATTTTCTGAGAAGAATATATTACGTAAGACAATTTTCTTCAACAATTAGAGAATCTTAAGAATTTCGTACTTTGTCTCCAACTCGTATCATGAACTAGGAAAAATGCATCAAAAAATCTTAAATAGGAAAGCTTCTCCCTGACTAACCCATTTTGACTTTTTTTTTCTCAAATCGAAGCTGATTGAGTTCCAAACAAGTCTGTGGAGGCGAGTTATAAAAAAAATATTACTTGCTTTCTCACAAAGCGTGGTTTGTGATAAACTACATTTTCAAATCTACTTCTTCGACATGTTTCTATGTTTCGATCCCAGGAACTCGAAAATGCGTTAAAAAAAATGTTTTTTCGTCCATTTGGAAAAGCGGAGGAGCAATGGTCCTGAAACTTGAACGGCTTGGAGCTCTAATTTATTTCCAGTTCTGATAAACTTTCAAGCTAGATCGTTTTATTTTTTCTGACATAAATTGAAGACAAAGTTTCAAAGATTGCGTTCTCTCAGTTTTTGATTTTTCCTGCAACTTTCCCAGGCCATACCACGAGTTAAAGTATAGGTGTCAAATTCGAAAAATTCTTGTTTGATCAAAATTGTTGAACCTATAAGTTAACTAGTGTATATAAACTTGCTAAATGTCGATTTTTTCCTCACAAAATTAGGCGATGCCATGATGAACAACTTGATTAAGGGTAAGATTAGAGTGCACACCGAGTATAACAAATTTTCGGGTCAATTCATGGATTTTCACGGCATAAAGGCCCCTTGGTTGGCAGCTATACCACCAACGAAACGTGACTTTACAGAATATCAAGCTTTTGTGCAGTTTGCGGCCGGCAATACACTTTTCTCTAATCCAATGGAATGCATCACACCACATGGAAATCCTGATCGAAATCGCAGACCACGATCAGTTGACATAGAGCTATTTGATGTGAAATATATTTTCGAAGGAGGTTGGCAGACATACAATCCGGCTAACCCACCGACTGACCCACCTGGAGCAGAACGCAGCCGTCTGTATCTAACAATACCAAAATCTAAGGAGGTTTTATACATCATCATCAAACCAGGACCGATAGCAAACGAATCTCAAAGAAACATAGAACGCCTCAGGCAACATGATGCCTCCGGTCGACTTCAAGCACCCATGAATCCTAATTACTGAAAAGTACCAGGTATCAAATTGATGCGGCAAATGGATCAAAAGGATGCAACGTTTTGATACCTATATTCATGATCAACTTGATTTGAATTTCGAGATCAATTATCTGTCATTAAATGTCAACTACTCAACACATTATAAAATTATTTAAACCTCTTGCCTGAATGATCATCAATGTTGATGCTCGTTTAAAATTAAATTGTTAATCGAATTTGGAAAAAAATCATTCACTTATCGCCGCTCATTTAAATTTATGATTACTGAGGTTGTGGATGTTTGTTTACAAATCTCAGGAAATCTTGATCAAGGATCTATTATCGATTTGCAGAACTTGAATTTGACAGATAGGAATATTTTTCGAAAATCGTCGACTGTCATTCTGTTTTGTATACTGATGCAAATACGCCTTGAAGTTGTTCTCGTTAACTTTCATTGATCCTCTAAAGCAAATCATATTGAGTTTAAATTCTAGATTAAAATATTTGCAAAAATTTGATACCCCAAGTTTCAGTGTGATGCCACCGGAACTTCGAACTTAAGCCTGCTGGAGGACATACTACGTAGGTCCCGTTCGTGAAACTAAAACTTTTTCAATTTTGCTGGCCGTGCTACGGTCACTTTGAACATTATCAATTGGCCAGAGCGCAGAAAAGATTTTTCTCAGGGCTCTGAGTGGATATCCTAAAGTAATATCGCGAATGTCATACATCGTGAAAATCTCGATATTCATGGGATGTTCTGAAATTATTGCATTAATCTCTTATATTATTGTATTCTATCATATTCTATAATATTCTATTATTGTATACTATCATATTCTGTGAATCATGTATAAATAATCGAATATACTTATTCAGCATACAACGATGATAACGTTCATTTTCCTAATATTTTCTCCAAACTGTAGTCAAGGCTTTCTCTGATTTTACACTTCAAATTCACAGAGCGGCCGTTGAATTGGAAATAACCAGAACATCACATCTAATTCTTTTTACACGGCAATTTGACAAAAATTTGTAAATGAAAAATTTGTGAGAAAAAAATCTATTCAGCTACATGATACAATGCAATTTGAAATTAGATGGATTTCGGATATTTACATATCAATCAAACGGCCACACTCATTTTCTCATTAGTTTTGTACCTAATTTTTTTTCTGAAGATTTATATCTTTAGATGGACACTCATTTCGGGATGGGGTCAACTTTGCACGTAGCAACTTTGCACGTGCCCAACTGTGCACGTCGATGGCCAGACGGACAACTGTGCACGTCGTTGGTCAGAAGGACAACTGTGCACGTGCCAACTGTGCACGTGCATAGTTGTCCAAGTACCAACTGTGCACGTGCACAGTTTTCCAAGTGACAACTGTGCACGTCTAAATTTCGACGTTCACAGTTGTCCAAGTACCATCTGTGCACGTGCACAGATGTCCCCGGTCAAATTGTGCACGTGCACAGATGTTCCTTGCCCAACTGTGCACGTGCACAGAATCCCCTGAATTCTCTGAATTCCTTGAATTCTCTGAATTCCTTGAAATCTGTGAATTCTTCGAATTATCTGAATTCTTTGAATTCTCTGAATTCCTGGAACTCTCTGAGTTACTTAAATTCTCTGAGTTCCTTGAATTTTCTGAATTCCTTGAATTCTCTGAATTCCTTGAATTCTCTGAATTCCTTGAATTCTCTGAATTCCTTGAATTCTCTGAATTCCTTGAATTCTTTGAATTCCTTGTATTCTCTAAATTCTCGGAATATTCTGAATTCTCTGAATCCTTGAATTCTCTGAATTCCTTGTATTCTCTGAATCCTTGAATTGACTGAATTATTCGAATTTTCGGAATTCTTCGAATTTTCGGAATTCTCAGAATTCTTTGAATTCTCAGAATTCTTTGAATTTTCTGAATTCTTTGAATTCTCTGAATTCTTTGACTTCTCTGAATCCTTGAACTCTCTGAATTCCTTGAA
>CAKNXH010059446.1:30797-44285 GCA_932178445.1 Andricus quercusramuli
TGCACAGTTGGGAAAGTGACATCTGTGCACGTGCACAGTTGGGCAAGGGACATCTGTGCACGTGCACAGTTGGGCAAGTGACATCTGTGCACGTGCACAGTTAGGAAAGTGACATCTGTGCACGGTAAAGTGCACAAGAGTCTATCTGTGCACGTCTAAATTTCGGCGTGCACAGTTGTCCAAGTACCATCTGTGCACGTGCACAGTCGTCCAAGTGACAACTGTGCACGTCTAAATTTCGACGTGCACAGTTGTCCAAGTACCATCTGTGCACGTGCACAGTTGTCCAAGTGACAACTGTGCACGTCTAAATTTCGACGTGCACAGTTGTCCAAGTACCATCTGTGCACGTGCACAGTTGTCCAAATGACAACTGTACACGTCGAAATTTCGACGTGCACAGATGGGCTCCTGTGGTCTCGGACATGCACAGATGGACGTGCACAGTTGTCCGTCCTGCCATCGACGTGCACAGTTGGGCACGTGCAAAGTTGCTACGTGCAAAGTTGTCCGTCACCCGAAATTCTCTGAATGCTTCGAACTCTCTGAATTACTTAAATCCTCTGAATTCCCTGAATTCTCTGCATTCCCTGGATTCGTTGCATTCTCTGAATTACTTAAGTTTGTTGAATTCCTTCGATTCGCTGAATGCCTCCAATTTGCTGAATGCCTTGCTTTCTCTGAATCCCTTGAATTCTGTGAATTCTTCGCATTTTCTGAATTCTTTGAATTCTCTGAATTCCTTGAACTCTCTGAATTACTTAAGTACAACCCTTACGTAAGGACATAAACGTGCACAGTTGGGCAAGTGACATCTGTGCACGTGCACAGTTGGGCAAGTGACATCTGTGCACGTGCACAGTTGGGCAAGTGACATCTGTGCACGCGCACAGTTAGGAAAGTGACATCTGTGCACGGTGAAGTGCGCAAGAGTCTATCTGTGCACGTCTAAATTTCGACGTGCACAGTTGTCCAAGTACCATCTGTGCACGTGCACAGTTGTCCAAGTGTCAACTGTGCACGTCTAAATTTCGACGTACACAGTTGTCCAAGTACCATCTGTGCACGTGCACAGTTGTCCAAGTACCATCTGTGCACGTGCACAGTTGTCCAAATGACAACTGTACACGTCGAAATTTCGACGTGCACAGATGGGATCCTGTGGTCTTGGACGTGCACAGATGGACGTGCACAGTTGTCCGTCTGGCCATCGACGTGCACAGTTGGGCACGTGCAAAGTTGCTACGTGCAAAGTTGTCCGTCACCCCTCATTTCACAACCTCACCCCCGTTAAGAATGGGAGTTTTTTTCGGATTTTCTCATTTCCCACTGAAAGGTCAATTAGTAAACGTGAACTGAAATAAGAGAACCCAATATGAAAATCGAAAAATTTTTAGATAAAAGTTTATTCTTTTGGGTTAAAAAAAAATAATTTTATTAAATTATCATTTCTTCTAAAAGTCTTTGTGCGATATCAGAATCCCAATTCTTTGAAAACTATCCCTATATTTTAGTTTCGTGCATCATGACATCATTTGTACGCTTTTAATGAAGGTGAAGAAATAGCAAGCAATATGCAAAAAAAGTCAAATGTATTAATAAATAGATTTTAAATTCTTCCTCAAAAGCTGATCTATACAGGACCATTTTTCAAATCATGGGAACAGAAATTTTTTTTTTAAAGAAGAAAATTGATTTCAGGAATTGAATCTACTTTGTAAATAATTGTGAATTTAGTATAAAATTATTTGTTCCCAAAATGAAATGTGAGGCAAAAGTAAAAATTTGCATTCAATTTTAATCAACAATTAATTATTTTATGCCCTGAACAATTGTTTCCTATCTGCAACGTTTTAGGGACATTTTTTTCTTGAGGAAGTAATACAGATATTCTTAAATATTCATTTACAAATTGATATTGAATTAATGTTAATTAAACTAAATTATATTTTCCTGAATAATATTTAAAAAAATATTAAAAATGAAGTTCGTTGAAACCTGAACAAATATTTTCGGCGAATCTAGACACGAGGCGTAAATGAAGCAAGATAAAATAGATGGAATGTTTAAATAATTTAATGTAATGATTTTGATGAAAAATAACTTGAAGAAAAAGATCGCTGGAGGTGAAGTTGTCTATTTACAAGTTTCACAGGCAGCTTCTAATTATTTCAATAAAGCTGAACATGTTACAAAATCGTTTTCTTTTATTGAACTCATTCATGTATCACTATTTATATTTTCTTTCAAATTTTGAAGTAATATATGTTATATAGCTCTAAAAATATGAATATATTTGCACTGTGTGAACAATTTATTAGTTCCTTCCCAAAATATGCGAGAAATGAAAATTTCTCATTTCAGATCCAAGTGATTATTGTCCTATTAACAAATTCCCTGTTCCAAACCAGGAAAATGCTGTCTTATGATTTACAATTATACATATTCCGAAAAATTCATTGCGTTAAGTCATAATTTTAAATCTTCTCAAAAATTCGCTGTTCCAATTTCGATTTTTAAGTCAAAATTGTAATTTTTTTTGAAAGTTCATTCTTTCTGGTCTGAATTACGAAATTTGTTTCATAAATTTTCGGTTCTAAAAAAAAACAGATTACTTTTCTTTAATTCCACTTCTGGCATATTTTCTTTTGCAATTTAGAATGACAGTCATTTTGAGAAATTTTCGATGTCAAATCAGCATTATGATTATTTTAGAAAATTTGTTGTTTCAGATCTGAATTAGATTTTTTTCCAGAATGTCCTGTTTCTACTTTGCTTGTATTTCTAATTATGTGGTGCTCATTTCACGAGAACTTTGCTCCTCGTTAGCAAATATATTTGCTTCCTCATAGAGGAAGCATTAGTCATTTTTTTAATAATAGAAAAACCAAAGTCTTCCTTTTGCTCAATTCAAAAATAGAAATGCACAAAAAATACAAAATTACAAAATAGTAGAAAATTTTTCAAAATAAGAAGACAAATCAGACAGATCAAATTTTGTATTCGAGGTGATAATTTTTCGAGCCGGAAAAGGGACGATAAAAGTTCGGTTGCATCCTATCCCTTAGTTGAATTACAACTAAGAAGAAGAGTTTTTCAGCAAAAAGATTAGTTTTCTACCAAAAAATACAAACTTTCAAAAAAACACATCAATTCTCATAAAAACTGATAAATGATAAAGTCAATACAATGAATTATTTACAAAACGGTCGAATTTTCAAGCCGAAAATACAATTTTTGCAATAGTTTAATTTTTAACCAAAGGGTTTAAGGTGAACATATTATGCGATTTTTTAACAAAAAAGTTAATGACTAATTAAATAATTCAATTTTCTACCAAATTCTTCAATTCTTAACCAAATGAAATTAATTTAAACGCCAAAATTTGCATTTCTAACCAGAAAGGATGAATGTTTATCCAACATGACTAAATGTGGACCAAAAAAGACGAACTTTCAACAAAATACAGAAATTTTCAATTGAAAAATAATTCCCAGAGAAATATTGAACTCCCGCCAAGAATGGAAAAGTAACATTGTTATGCAGAAACATTTGTTATTAACCAAACAAAAATGAATTTTCATGAGAAAAGTTACATTTTCAGCATATGAGATGAATTTTCAACTAAAATGATGAATCTTAAAAAAATGAATTTTCGACAAAATAGTTCATTTCAAAAGATGATTCTTCAACCCAGAAGATTATTTGATAATGTTTCACCAAAAAACTCGAATTTGTAACAAAATACATTGAACATTAAACATTAGATACAAAATCGTTCAATTTTCATCCCCAATATATAATTCTGTAACGAATTCTTTACATGGTTAAATTTAAACAAAAAATTGAACTTGAATTTTGTATCGAAAAGGATGCATTATTTCCCAACAAGATTGATTTTCGACCCACAAAGAGGAAATTATTACAAAATACGTGAATCTCCAACTAGAAAAGATCAATTTTTTACGAAAAAGTAAATAGTTACATTTTTAGTTGAAAAAGTAAATTCCCGGTGACTTAATTTTCTAAGGAGTGAATAGATGAATCTTCAACCAAGTAATTTAATAAAATATTCAAAATTAAACAAACGAGCTAAACATCAGAAACATAATATTTTTGGATATTCCACCTTTAAAGATCAAGTTGTTACTGTTTTAGAAAATTCGTTGTCCTAGCTCACATTTTGAATTTTTTTCAAAAATTCACTGTTTCAAGTCAGAATTATAATTCTTCTGGACAATTTCTTTTGTCAGATCCGTATTGCATTTTTTTTGCTCCAAAGTGGTTTGCTGCAAGTCATAATTATAATTATGTTCGAAAATATCCTGCTTCAAGTCAGAATAATGATTCTTCCAAAAAATTCCTAATTTAAGATTTGCATTAGAATTAATTTTCGAAAATGTTTTCCTAAAAAGCTGAACTATCTAGGACAATTTTTCGAACGATGGCAACAGATATCTTTTATTTTAAGAAGAAAATTTATTTTAGAAATTAAAATTACTTTTCGAATAATTTTAATTTAGTTTACAAATATTCATTTCGAGAAATATAGGACAAAAGTTTAATATTGTAATTTAATTTTATTTAAAAATTGATTATTCTATTCCCTGCAGGATTCTTTTCTATCTGCAACATCTTAAGTAAATTCAAAGTTTGTTGCAAATTAAACAAATATTTTCGGTGAATCCAGACACGAGGCGTAAATGAGGCAAGTTAAAATATATGGAGTGTGTAAATAATAAAATTTCATGATTCTGATGAAAAATAACTTGAAGAAAAACCTTGCTATATGTCACGTAGTCTATTTAAAAATATCGCAATCAGCTTCTGATTATTTCAATTCAGCTGGAAATCTCACACAAATGCCTACTTCTATCAAAATTATCTATGTATCACTATTTATGTTTTTGTACTAATTTCGAACTTATAATGTTATATAGCTTTAGAAAAATTAATATATTTTACCAGACAATCAATTTCATTTTTTTTTTTTCAAAATAAGCGTGAAACAAAAATTTCAAATTCCAGATCCAAATTATAATTTTTGTATTCAATAATTCCCGGTGCCAAACCAGGAAAATTTTGTCTCATGATTGACAATTAATCTAGACGTTTACATTCTGTGGGAGCGAATATGGTATTTTCGATTCGACGTATGTTAATTTTCGGATCGATTTATTGGATTCGAGTGACCCGTCATGTACCCATGAAGATTCTTTGAGTTGTCTTGACTTGAATTAAAGATAAGTTTTGAGGTTCCATGTCGTATAATTTTCAGGTTTTTTAAGAAATTTCCCTAGGTCCAAAAAATATTTTTTGGGTAGCACTAGTCGTTCGAAGTCAGCAGTGATTTTCAATAGCGCGCACAGCAGTCGTGCGCACAATTTTTAACATTCCGAGTATAATTTTTTTTTGAAAACTCCCCTTTCAGAGACAAAAATATTGTAATTCTTCGGAAAAATACTTTTCTTTGGGTCTAAATCATATATATATATATATATATATATATATATATATATATATTTTTTTGAGAATTGAAAATCCAAACACAGAATCATAATTCTTTTATAAAATTTCCCTCATTGAGGATAATTAGAATAATGGAAAACAATTCAGAGCAACATTCATTTTCCAAAGTTTTCTAGAAATTCTTTTAAATCCGTTGAGATTTCTAAAGCTGTATTACATTGTTTACTAGAACATTGTAACCAAAGTTTTATCAGTTCCCTGTTAGATAATTTACAAAAATAGACAAACAGTTTTAGAATGTACCTACCATATACATTGTTAAATGAGAAACATGAAAATTTTCCATACCGGCGCGCTCGAATTCTATTCGATAAAAATCGTGATATTGACCAATTATATTTGATGAACGGAGTTTAAATTTTTTTCCAAAAAGCTGGACTATCCACAAACTTCTTTGAAATTATAAGAGAGATTTTTTTTCTTCAGGAAGAAAATTGATTTTAGTAACTGAAATGAATTTCTGAATATTTTTAAATTTATTTTTTAAATCCTATTCCCCAAATTGAAATATTATAGTTTTCAAAAAGTTAGAAAAATGGGTCTCCCCATGTGTTCGTGGAAGTCGTTCTCCATTTTGATTCCTTTGACCATATCTAAAGCTTTTCCTTTCATATACGAGAAACTCAAAATTTTCATTCAATTTTCATTAATGAGGGAGTATTTTGAAACCTAAATGATTCTTTATTATCGGATTATTCATTTTTCAGAATATTATAAAACAAAGACGAAACGAATAGAAATCTTGAGAATAGATTACGCAACAAAGTAGCTGCTGTTAATTTGAAATTCTTAAAAATTAAGCAATTGTCACTGTCATCTTTTTATTCTTGTTTGCAGTTTAAAACACAAAGTTGACGAAATTAAGGAAATTGATTTCAATAATTCTTTTGACACGTGTTGTTATCTTTGATTATTCAAAAGGCGCCAATTATATTAAACCTAGCAAATAGAGAAAATGTCGAGGTGTGAAATCCACAATCTTTCTCTTTCCACTCTTTTCATTTTGAAGAATAAATGAAACGCGCCATGCGGAATTCATAAAAGTTAGTATAAATAGCCGTCGAAATTCTTCAATAATCAGTTCGCTTTTTCCTTCCTTCGTCACTGTGTCATAAGAAATGAAGAAAATTCCTTCTGTTCTGCTACTCATGTTGGTGGGGTTCCTGCCTAGTGATTGTAAGTATAATATAATATTACAATTATTAATAATTATAACAAATAATTCATATATATATATATATATATATATATATGTGTGTGTGTGTGTGTTCTTTAATATGTTTCCTTGATTGCTAATATCCCTGCAAGATTTAATTCGGTACTTCCGAACTAACATTTGAAGTCTCAGGATAATAACCGTGCTACTGATTACAACATTTTTTATTTGGATTCGATTCAAATCCTCAAAATTAACAAAATCGGGAATCAAGTATCGAATTACATTTAGTAGAAATATTAACGATTTTCTGAGGAGGATATATCACGTCAGACGGTTTTTTTCAACAATTTCAAAAGCTTAAGAATTTTGTACTTTGTCTCCAACTCGTAACATAACTTAGGGAAAATGCAAAAAAAAATCTTAAATTCACGAAAGGTTCTCCCTGATTAATCCATTTTGAATTTTTTGTTATCAAATCAAAGCTAATTGAATTCCAAACAAGTTCGTGGAGGCAAATAATAAAAAAAAATTAATTGCTTCCTCACGGAGCGGTGGCTGTGATGACCAAAATTTTGAAATCTACTTTTTTGACATATTTCGATGTGTCTCGATCCCAGGAACTCGAAAATGCGTTTAAAAAAAATGTTGGTCCTTCCATTTGGAAAAGTGAAATAGCAATGGTCTTGGAACTTAAACGGCTTGAAGCTCTAATATATTTCTAGGTCTGAGACGATTTTAAGGTAGATCTTTCAATTTTGTTGACATAAATTCAGGAAAAGTATTTCTGCTTCAGTTTTGACCTCTTAGTTGGAAGACTTCATATATAAACGCTGTTTTTGCTATTCACAAATTTCTCCTAATTTATCAAAAATGTGAATTTAAATTAATTATATTTAACCTTAATTTGGTTAATCCAAAATCGCAACAATGTGCATATATTAAATTTGTGATATTAATCGAAGCTTTTTGTCGACATTAATATACAAATTATATTTTAATTCTATTTTCGAATTAATTTTTCGAATAATGAATCACATTGTTGGGATGAAGCATGATCCATTATGCTCCGATTTATTCAAAGCAACAACTCTTTCATTTGTCATTTCAATCAATGTCAGGCTTGAAAAGGGACCACATAGTGTCCGAAACGTAGCCATTTCAAACTAGAATTTTCATTTGTTTACTTGACATTTGGCACCGGAAAATTCATTTATACAATTCAGGAAAAAGTTCCGAAGATTGCGTACTCTCAGTTTTTGATTTTTCCTGCAACATTCCTAGGCCACATCACGAGTTAAAGTCGAGGTGCGAAATTCGAGAAATTCTTGATTGACCAAAATGGTTGAATCCATCAGTTTACTTGTGTATACAAACTTGCTGAATGTCAATTTTTTCACGCAACATTAGGTGATGCCATGAGGAGGAGGAATTATGATCAGGGAAAACTTAGTGTGTACACCAAGCATAACTCATTTTCGGTTGATCTCATGGAACTTCCCGGCTCCATTCCTACTTGGTTGGGAGTTATACCACCAGAGAAACCTGACTTTACAAAATATGAAGCTTTCGTGCATATGTCTGACGACGTGACACTTATTTCTCAACCAATGAGAAGGGTCATGCCATATGGAATTGCTGATCAGAATCACAGACCAGAAAGAGTTCACATAAAGCTATTTGATCTGAACTATAATTCCGAAGGAGAATGGGGGACATATAGTCCGGGTAACCCACCGACTCTCCCATCTGGGGTAGCAAGCGGCCTTCTGTATCTAACAATACCGCACTCTAAAGACGTCTTATACATCCTCATCACTCCAGAAGGGATACCAAACGAAGCTCAAACGATCGACTCACTCCTCAGGGAACATGATGCCTCCAGGCGACTTCGAACCCCCATGAATCCTAATGCCGCCGGAACTTCGAACTTGGGCTCGCTGGAGGACATACTACACAGGCTCCGTTCGTGAAAATAAAATTTTTATAATTTGGCTGCCCGCGCTACGGCCACTTTGAAATTCATCAAATGGCCCGAGCGCGGAAAAGGTTTTTCTCACGGCTCTGAGTGGATATCCTAAAGTAATATCACGAATGTTCTACATCGTGGAAATCTTGGTAAGCTTGGGATGTTCTAAAATTATTGCATTAATCTTATTCATACATTCTGCAAATTACATTAAATAATTAAATAAATTGATTCAGCATGCAACATTGATAATGTTTTTTTTTCCAAAGATTTTGTGTGAATTGTAGTTGAGACTTTCTCTGATCTTACATACATCTCAAATTCACAGGGTGGCCAATAGGGTGGTCCAAAAATGCATTGGAAATTTTTTTTGTTGAATTTTTATCGGGACACCTCCCAAATTTGTTCGAATCCACCCAAAAATAAATCCATTTTTTTTGTTTAAAAAAAAATGATATTTAGGGGTGGCGCAAGCCCCATGAAGTTTAACATGTATTTCCCATAAGAAAAAAAGACGTTTTTGTAAATCTTATTCAGAATCCTCAATATTATCTCAATCGAGTTGAAACTCAACATTTCTCTTCACAATTAGCCATAGAATACGAACAAAATATCACTTTTCAAATATCACCCCCATAAGTCTGTTTTATAGGGTCCCAAAGAAACCCCATAAGTGAAAAAATGGGTTTTGCCAGTTTTTGGCGCTAATTATGATTTTTTTGCGGTTTTTTTAATGCGAATTGTTTCTAATACATAAAATATAACTTTGTACTGAAAATTAGATATTTAAATGAATTGTTTAAACAATTTATTAATGTTTTTAGCAATTTTCTCATAGAATGGAGCTAGAAAGACGTGGTTTTTTCACAAATTTTCCATTTGTTGTCCAATTTTTAATTAGAGGGAAGTGATAGTTCATCAATGTTAACAATAGTGATTGTTTAAACAATTTATTATAATTATTAATAATATCATATATGAATAATGCTGGAAAGATGCGGATTTTTTTTAAATTTCTGGCTTTTTGTCCAATTTTCATCTGTAGTGAAGTAATAATAAATTCAAGTTAACAAAATAATTGTTTGAACAATTTATTATAATTATTAATAATATTATATTTGAATAATGCTAGAAAGATGCAGTTTTTTTGTTGAAATGTCTGGCTTTTTGTCTAATTTCCATTTGGAGTGAAGTAATAATGAATTCAAGTTAACAAAATAATTGTTTAAACAATTTATTATCATTGTTGATAATATTTTTTTCGCTTAATCGGTAGAATGTTGCGGTTTTTTCTGAAATTTTCAACTGTTTGTTTATTTTTTATTAGGCGTGACCTGATAATTAATTAGATTTAGAAAAAATAATTGTTTAAACAAATTATTATTATTTACGACTATCTTCATCTATATCGATTGCGCCTAATAGTTGCGGTTTTTGGCAATTTTTACCTTTCTGTCCATTTTTCACTTAGTGAGGTAATAATTAATTAAAGTTAACAAAAAAGTTGTTCAAATAATTTAATATTGTTTAAAACTATCTTTTCTAAGATAAGTGCTAGAAAGTGGCGGTTTTTTCTAAAATCTTTCACTTTGCATCGCCTTTTTATTTATGAACAAGTAATAAGTCAACCACAACAAAAATGATTTTTCGAAAGGTATTATTGTTTTACGTGAATTAGTTTTGCTCTTTTCCAAATGCTTAAAAGAATTAATTTAATGAAAAAAAAGCTATTTTACACAAGAGACAAAAACAAAGAATTTTAAATATCTGTTTTATTTCAGAAAAATATATATTCACGGAAAGGAAAGAGATTATTTAAAATATAGTTTTCTTTAATGTTTATTTATTAATTGTTAGTAATTAAGCAGGCGAAACAAAGTGAAAGATTTTAGAAAAAAACGCCACTTTCTAGCACTTATATAAGAAAAGATAGTTATAAACAATATTAAATTGTTTGAACAACTTTTTTGTTAACTTTATTTAATTATTACCTCACTAAGTGAAAAAAAGGACAGGAAGGTAAAAATTACCCAAAACCCGCAACTATCAGGCGCAATCTATGTAGATGAACATAGTCATGAACAATAATAATTTGTTTAAACAATTATTTTTGTTGAATCTGATTAATTATTAAGTCACGCCTAATAAAAAATAAACAAACAGTTGAAAATTTCAGGAAAAACCACAACATTCTCCCAATTAAACAAATAGAATATTATTAACAATTATAATAAATTGTTTAAACAATTAGTTTGTTAACTTCAATTCATTATCACTTCACTCCAAATGAAAAGTGGACAAAAAACCAGAAATTAAAAAAAAAACCGCACCCTTTCAGCATTATTCAAATATAATATTATTAATAATTCTAATAAATAGTTTAAACAATTATTTTGTTAACTTAAATTCATTATTACTTCACTACAAATGAAAATTGGACAAAAAGCCAGAAATGTAAAAAAAATCCGCATCTTTCTAGCATTATTCAAATATAATATTATTAATAATTATAATAAGTTGTTTAAACAATTCATTAAAATATCTAATTTTCAATATAAAGTAATATTTTATGTATTAGAAACAATTCGCATTAAAAAAACCGCAAAAAAATCATACTTAGAGCCAAAAACTGGCAAAACCCATTTTTTCACTTATGGGGTTTCTTTGGGACCCTATAAAAAAGACTTATGGGGGTGATATTTGAAAAGTGTTATTTTGTTCGTATTCTATGACTAATTGTGAAGAGAAATGTTGGGTTTCAACTCGATTGAGATAATATTGAGGATTCTGAATAAGATTTACAAAAACGTCTTTTTTTCTTATGGGAAATACATGTTAAACTTCATGGGGCTTGCGCCACCCCTAAATATCATTTTTTTTCAAAAAAAAAAAAAATGGATTTATTTTTGGGCGGATTCGAACAAATTTGGGGGGTGTCCCGATAAAAATTCAAAAACAAATTTTTTGGACCATCCTAGTGGCCAATGAATTTGGACAAACCGGAAAATGACAGTGAATTTTTTTTTCAACCGGCAATTTGACAAATTTGGAAATGAAAAATTTGTAAGAGAAACAATCTATTCAGCTATATGATATAATGAAATTTAGAATACGATGGATTTCAGATATTTACTTATCATTTCATTTTAAGTCGAATATCTTGGTAAAAAGCTCTGTTAAAATCAGATTTAAATACTGAAATGAATGGAGGTAAAATTCAATCAAACGGCCACACTCATTTTTGAAAAAGACACATCCAATTACACAAATCCGCTTTTTCTCTGCAAATTTCCTGCTGAAAACTAATTCTTCAATTGAAAAAGTTGAAATTTTTGTTTTTCTTTGATGATTTATTTTTTCTATTAAGAAGAAAACTGCAGAAAACCACCTCCCGAGTCTAGTCCGTTTTTTGACAGTCAGTGGTTTTTTGACGGTCAGTGGTACGAGCCGCTATTGTCAGGCGTGACATGACTAGCCTAGTGGGGGAGAGTGTACCGTCAGGGGGGGGGGGAGGGGGGAGAAGTCGGAGACATTTTGTTACGATTTGTTGCGGTAGAGGGGACGGGGTCCTTTACTCATGTATGTGATTCTTTCAAATTCGGAAAAGCTTTCTCTTGAAGATTATCTTTTTGGTTATAAATTTTTTTATTGGGTTGAAAATTGAACAATTTTCTCACAAAGATATAATTTTGTTGCAAGTTCAACTGTTTTGTTAAAAATTCTTCTTTTTATGTTAAAAATTTAACTTTTTTCATATGATATTGAACTTTTGTTTAAGATTTATATTGTGTTGGTGATCAGTCAACTGACATCTTTTTTGGATGAAAAATATTTTTTCAGAATTTTTTTTTTACTTTGAATGTTTACCTTTTTTTAGTAGAAATATCGCATATTTGTTGGACAAAGATCTAATCTTTTTTGTTGGAAATTCAGCTATTTCCTAGAAAATTTGTCTTTTTTTGTAGAAAAGTCTACTGAAATCTTTTTGGATGAAAATCCAACTCTTTTTTGAAAATTTGTCTTTCTGATTTCAAAATTCACCTGCTTTAGCAGAAATTAGATCTTTCTTGCATAAAAATGCAACTGTTTGGTTTCAAATTCGACAATTTTGTTGAAAAGTCATAATTCTTGGTTAGAAATGCTGATTGTTTGTGGTTGATGTAACTGTTCTCTAGAAAATGTATTTTTTTTCAAATTCATATTTTGTTCTTTGAAAAAAATGAACTAAAAGCTTTTCTGGATACATGTTTAACTTAAAAAAAAATTTTCATTTTTTTAATTGAAGATTCATCTGTTTTAGTACAAATTTCCTCTTTCTTGAATAAAAATTCAACTATATGGTAGACAATTCAACTATGTCGTTAAAAATTCATCCCTTTTGGTTGGAAAAATTCACCTTTTTGGATGAAAAATTCAATTTCGTTCGTAGAAACTTATTTTTTGTTAAAAAATTCACATTTTTATCTTGAAAAGTCAATTGGAATCTTTTCTGGATGGAAATTCAACTATTGTTTAAAAATTTGTTTCCTTTTAAAATCAAAATGTATCTGTTTCATGATAAATTTCATCTTTTATGAAGGAAGAAGTATTTTTTGGTAGAGAATTCAACAATTCGGTTAAATTCAACGAACTCAAGAAATTCAAGGAATTCAGAGAATTCAAGAAATTTTGAGAATTGAAGGGATTCAGGGAATTCAAGGAATTTGGGAAATTCAAGGAATTGAGGAAATTTAAGGAATTCAGGGAATTACAGGAATTCAGAGAATTCAAGGAATTCAGAGAATTCAAGGAATTCAGAGAATTCAAGGAATTCAGAGAATTCAAGGAATTCAGA
>CAKNXH010059446.1:44295-67588 GCA_932178445.1 Andricus quercusramuli
TCAGAAAATTGAAGGAATTCAGAGAATTCAAGAAATTCAGAGAATTCATGGAATACAGAGAATTCCTTGGAATGAAACAAGTTAAGAAATTCAGAGAATTCAAGGGATTCAGAGAAAGCAAGGCATCCAGCAAATTTAAGGCATTCAGCTAAATCAAGGAATTCAAAGAACTCGAGGAATCCAGGGAATTCAGAGGATTTCATGAATTGAATAAATTCAGGGAATTCAGGGAATTCAGGGAATTCAATGAATTCAAAGAATTCCGAGAATTCCGAAAATTCAACGAATTTAGAGAAGTTAAGAAATTTAGAGAATTCGAGCAATTCGTAGAATTATTTGCATTATAATTATGGTGTTTAATACTTCCCTGTTCCCAACCAGGAAATTTTTGTCATATGATTTACAATTATACTTATTCCAAAAAATTTGCTGTGTTAAGTCAGCTTTTCATTTCTTCTCCAAAATTTCCTGTTGTAAGTCAAAATTATAGTAGTTCTCGAAAAATTCCTCATCCAACTTAGAAGTATGATTCTTTTGTTTAAATTGCGTCTTTCAAATTCAAATGATAATTTTTTTAAAATTCTCTGTTCCAAACTACAATTATAATTCTTCTTAAACACTTTTTCTGGCAATTCAAAATTATAGTTATTTTGGAAAATTCCCTGTACCAAATCAGAATTATGATTCTCCTCGAAAAATTTCTTCGCAAATCAGAATTATAATTCTTTTCAAAAATCCCTTACCCAGAGACAAAGTATTTCAATTTTGAATTAAATTTCCTTGTTTAAGATCTGAATTATAATTGTTCTGTTGTAAAGTCCTTGTTCGGAACAGAAAAATAATTCTTTTAGAAAATTTCCCATTCTCAGTGAAAATTGTAACTCTTCCAGAAAATTGCTTATTTCATATCACAATAAAATTTTTTATTGAAAAATTTCCTGTTTTAAACTAAAATGAGAATTCTTTTCGAAAATTCTACCTTCAAAGGTCAAATTGTTACTATTTTGGAAAATTTCTTGTACTCGCCAGGTGAGGAAAAGAGTAATGTGAGGAAGGACATGCCTATAATAATAAAGGACGAGAATAATTATTTTAAAGAATCTACTGTTCCATGTCAAAATTGTAATTCTTTTGGAAACTTCCTCGTTTCTGCATTATAATGTTTTTTTTAACCTACTTTTCCAACTCAGAATTATTTTCAAAAATTCCCCATTCGAAGATAAAAGTATTGTGATTTTCTGGGAAGATACTTTGTTTTAGATCTGAGTAATAACTTGTTTTCGAAAATTTAATTTTTAAACTCAGAATCCTAATTCTTTTAGAAAATGTATTTTACCGAGCATAATTTGAATGATAAAAGAAAAATTTAGAGCAATGTTCATTGTTCAGAGTTGTGCAGAAATTCTTTTAAAGCCCTTGAAATTTCCAATGCTGTATAACATTATTTATGCGAGTAGTGTAACCAAACTTCTCATCTGCTCACTTTCAAACTATGTACAGAAATAGACTTTGATAAAAATACCTTTGCTGGATCAAATTCTTATTCGATAGACGAAAACATTTTACGATATATTATGTTATTATAAATCGTTCCATAAGACTCGTTCTTGATAAAATCTCTATTTGTTTCCGTTTACAAATCTCGAACGTGAAAGAATAAAAACAAATTTCAGAATGTACATACCTACTCTACACATTACTAAATCACGAATTTTATTTGATAAGAATCGTGATCTTTTCTCAAATCATGGCGACAAAGATTTTCTTTTAAGGAAGAAAATTGATTTCAAGAATTAAAATGAATTTTTAAATAGTTTCGAAATTATTGTTCAAGTCCTCTTCTAACAATTATTTCTTTTAAATACGAGAAAGTTGAAATTCTTTTTCTATTTTAATTAATTATGGATTATTTGGTTTTCTGAACGATTCATTACTATCGGATTATTTACTTTCCGGAATACTATTGAACAAAAGCGAAACGAATACAATTCCTAACCATAAATCGCGGAATAAAATAAGCTGCTGTTGATTACAATTTAATAAATATCAATATAAATAAATGGCCATACCACGCTGGAAACACCAGTTCCCGTTAGATCACTGAAGTTAAGCAGTGTTGGGCGCGGTTAGTACTTGGATGGGTGACCGTTCGAGAATAATACTACTGCGTTGCTGTTGGCGGTCGTGGGTGTGGTGAGCCCACACTTGTAGTTATTTACTACAAGAAACTATCCACCTAGAAACACTACCCGAATCTGGTAGTGTCACGCCGACCCCTAGAGGCTCGCCGAAAGGGAAAGGCCTAATGGTATAAAAGAAACATTTTCGTCGAGCCTAGACAAGAGGCGTAAACAATATGAGTTAAAATAGATAAAGTGGAGACACGTCAACTTGATAGACGTGACGTAGTCAATTCACAACGATGATAAAAGTGCCTTCTAATAATGTTAATTATATTACAAATTAAACACAAGCTCTTTTTTCATTAAACTTTTCTGTTCATTAAAATTCCTATTTTCATACAATTTTAAAATTAAAATGTATTCTGCAGCCCTAAGAAACTCATCATATTTTGACTAAGTATAGCAAATGGAAGACAGTAAAAACTTAAGAAAACAACGCCGGCTTTTCTGAAAACGTCTAATTTACAATTTCCTTAGGAAAATATCTGAAAAAAAGGACAAGCCCAAAACTGAAATTGTTCTATGAAAAAAGCTTCACAGAAATGTTTCTTTTGCTTTTTCCCATGTTGTTAATTTTCAGCTTTGTCGATTTAGATTGTGTATCTCGAAACAATGAATCCACTTGGTTCTTCTTCCACTCACATCTTTCATTATCATAGACACCACGAGTCTTTTGAGGGCATATTTCTTCATCCTTGTTTGCAGTTTTAAACATAAACTAGACGAAAATAAGAAAATTGATTCTAATTCTTGTTTTCATACGTATTGTTATCTTTAATTATCCTTAAGGCGCCAATGGTATCAAGTCTAGCAAATAGAGAAAATTTCGAGGTTTACGATCAACAATATTCCTCCTTTCATTCCATTCATTTTGCAAAACAAATAAATCGTTTAATTTAGAAGTCGCAAAAGTGGGTATAAATAGCCGTCATTTATCGAGCCATTTATCACGAGAAATTTTTCAACAATCAGTTCACTCTTTTCTTTCTTCGTCATTGTGATGATTAGAAGAAATTAAACAGCGTCTGCTGTTCTGATCATCACATTCGTTTTCCTGTCTGACGATTGTAAGTGTAATATAAAATTATTAATAATAATTATAACAAATAACCCATGTATATATGTGTGTGTGTTCTTTAGTATGGTTATTTCGAAGCGTTCGACTTGAGTTTTTCATTTATGAGGATTTCTAACATCCCTACAAGATTTAATTCGGTACTTCTGAAGTAATACCGAAAGCCAGGACATAATGACCGTGCTACTAATTACAATATTTCTGATTTAAATAAAAATTATTTTGAAAGCTTTAAGACTGTATTTAATTTGAAATAGACCATTCAAAATTACGAAGAAAGTTCAAATATTTACAAATTTGACCAACCAGAATTCAAAGCCTCAAAAATGATAAAACTTGATCGTTTTTATTTGAAAATTCTATGAAAATTGTTAAAAAACCATTTGGGAACATCTAAATCCAAATCAATTCTACATAAAACAAGTTCGCTTCTCTTAAAAGAAAGGATACAACATACCAAATTTGACTTGCACCCTACCTCCAGAAAACTATTAAAACTTCACCTTTTTCTATCACTCTCAGATTTGACATTTGGTCCACATTCGACCGCATATCATTTGACCAATCCCAACGGATTAAAGATTTTTGCACTGAGAAACAAAAAACAAAATTTGACAAATTACTTCCAGTAAAGCACGCACCATTAACTAATACAGTAAAAAACATCTCTAACCATCATCTCAGCAGTAAAATGATTTCTGCCTTATCTAAAGGACATAATTTTGCAGTGGCTCCCTCCAAAATCCCAAAAGAAGAAATCATCAGTAATTTGGAATCCACAATATACACCCTTCCACCCGAAAGAGCAAATAACATACGACGTAGGACAGCCAGCATTTTACGCGAAGCCCAACTTCCCTCCTCAAACTTAACAAAACAAGAAAAAACAGCTATTAAAGAACTCAATCAGAATGAAGACATCATAATATTACCCGCAGAAAAAGGCAAAACAACAGTAATAATGAATAAAGAAGACTATAACAACAAAATCATGGACCTTCTTACTGACGATACATATAAACAGCTTAAAAAAGACCCCACAAAAACAATAACCAGAAAAACAAAAAGCCTTCTAAAAGACTCAAATCTTGACAGCGATACCATATCTAAATTAAAACCTACTAATCCTATCTCTCAAAAACTTTACGGACTTCCAAAAATTCACAAAAACAACATCCCACTCTGACCGATCGTCAGCGCAATAAACTCTCCAACTTACAACCTAGCACGCTTTCTCGCCAAAAAACTTAGGCCTTTCACAGAAAACTCTGTCACACACATCCAAAACTCTTTTGACTTCATCATAAAAATACAACAGATTCACATTCAACCCCAAGACATCCTAGTAAGTTGCGACGTAGTATCTCTCTTTACAAAAGTGCCAATCTCTGATACAATCGATATTACTGAATCATTTACAAACTTCCCCTCCAATCTCACACCTTCAATAGAACACTGTCTCACTAATATCTATTTCTCTTTCAATAACCAATTCTACGAACAAACCTCAGGAGCAGCAATGGGATCTCCAATCTCACCTGTAATAGCCAACATTTTTATGGAAAATTTAGAAACTAAAATCTTTAACAAATCCAAGCTTGAACCGGAATTTTGGTGCCGTTACGTTGACGACACTTTTGTCATCTGGAGACATGGACTAGACGAACTAAACAAATTTTTCGATTTCATCAATCAAATACACTCTAATATTCAGTTCACTATGGAAATTGAACAAAACGGAAAATTACCTTTCTTGGACGTACTAGTTTATAAAAGATCTGATATACCCATTAGGACATGAAGTTTACAGAAAACCTACGCATACAAACAGATACCTGCATTGCTCCTCCCACTACCACCCATCTCAACAGCAATCGGTCATCAATTCCCCTGTATACAGAGCTGTCTCCATAACAGATAAAGATAACATACAAAAGGAATTACAGAATGTTAAACAAATCCTAATACAAAACGATTACACAAACAAACAAAATTAATAAATCAATAAGAAAATACATTCAAGAAAACAAGTCAACATAACCTACTAAAGAAAGGGAGAGAAAAACAACCTCTATTCTACCCTACATTCAAGGTATCACGCAACAAATAGGAAGAATTCTCAACAAACACAACATCCAAACTATACTTAAACCACCTGCAAGAATAGGACAACTTCTGAACAACCCTAAAGATAAAAAGGAACCTTTCAGTGATCCGGCAGTATATCAAATCACTTGTTCTTGTGGCAAAGTATATATTGGAGAAACCGGGAGGGCGGTAAGTCAACGTGTAAAGGAACATGAGAGTAAAGTTAGGCTAAAACATTTCACACATTCAGCAGTAGCTGAGAATCATATCGAAACAGGACATAGTATTTTATTTCACAAAACAACCGTCATCGTCAAAACGTACAACAAATTTCCAAGAAAACATAGAGAAGCAATCGAAATCTTGAAACACCCTAATAACATCAATAGGGACAATGGATATAATACCAATCCCATTTGGCCTTTCGTCCTCCCGGGTTTTTTAAAAAAGACTTGATTGGCCAATCAATTCCAACCAGTCCCCACCATGGGGCACTCTGGCCATTCACAGACATCGTAGAGAATACATATTTAAGAACAACATAACCTGACACTTCAGTTTCAGGTCAGCCTTGAAGAAGTGAACTGCAATGTTCACGAAACGTCGGGAACATTCATAGTTTCGCACACGATTTAAACCCAAAAAATCTTTAAATTTTAAATTCTAAATTTTAAATTTAAATTTATTAAAATCAAAGACGTTCAAGAATTCTGTACTTTGTCTCCAACTCGTATCATAACCTAGGAAACATGCATAAAAAAATATTGAATTCATGAAACGTTAACCCTGATTAACACATTTTGAAGCTTTTTTCTTGAAATCAAATCTTTAAGTTTATTAGTTCACGAAAACTTGCTAAATGTTAATTTTCTCACAAGATTAGGTGATTCGATGATGTCCACGAGAGTAACCGGAAAAATTTGGGTGCACACCGACCATAACACTTTTGATGGTCAATTCATGAGTGTTGTCAAGGACCCCCCTTGGTTGAAGGCTATACCATCATCAGCACCTGACTTCACACACTATCAAGCTTTCCTGCGTACGACGAAGGGCCATACACATCTTTCCGGTTACATGATTTCGGCAACACCACATAACCCTCCTGATCATGATCACAGACCAAAATCATTTGAGGTAGAGCTACTTGAAGAGAATTATAATTGTGAAGAAGGTTGGGAGGAATACAATCCGGCTAACCCACCGACTGATCCACCTGGAGTAAGCGTCAACCGCCTGTATATGACAATACCAAAGACTAAGAAGGTGTTACACACTATAATCAAATCAGGAAGAATACTGAACGAAGGTCAAAGGGTCGCAGAAGTCCTCAAGACATTTTATACCTACAGACATGCGGGCTCAAGCTCGATAGAGCACGTTTAACGTATGTTCCAGTCGAAACCTCACAATTTTTCAAACATTGGCTGACCGCGCCAGGGCCACTTGCCAAATTATCAAATGGCCCAAGCCCAAAAAAGGTTATTTACGGATCTGAATGGATATCCTAAACTTATATCGCGAATGTCCTACATTGTGAAAATCTCGATATTCTTGGGATAACCTAATAATATTGCATTAATCTCTTATATTATTGTATTCTATTATATTCTATTATTATATATTATCATATTCTGTGAATAATATATAAGTACAACAAAGAATAAATTCAACATATAACAATAATAACGTTTTTCCCCAAGATTTTTTACAAACTTTATTTAAGACTTCCTCTGATTTTACACCTCGACAAACTTGTAGAAGAAAAATCTATCCCGCTATATGATATAATGGAATTCAAAATAAGATTGGTTCTAACTGTTTTGAATAATAAGTTCAGTTGTTAACTTTAGAATAAATTCAGGGTTTGAAGATATTTACAAATCACTTCATCTGAATGGAAATCTAAAAAGGTTCTTGTTGAATTTTTTTTCATACATTATCATTGGTTATTTCAGGAAATCCAGATGTCTGTTAAATAATGTTCAGTTGTTCAAGCAATTTTAATTTGTTTGTGCATTTGATTCTTCATATAAGTCACCAAATGAACGTTAATTATATACTCTAAGATGTTTTATCAAAATAAATTTAAAATTATTTAGACAAATCATTTTATTGTTGCTATTGATTCGGAAACTCATAACGTCTATAAAATACGTCTATTTCGCGAATTTCCTGAAAAAAACAAATGTTTGAACAAATTACCGTTGTTTAAGAAACTGAAAATTAGTTAGCAGATAACTTTTTTTTTAATGATCAATTAATGGTTATTCATGTGAAAAATTTGATTACGCGTTAACAAGCCGCAATATATAAAAAATCAAATTTGTTACTCATGGGGTTTTTGGGGCACCCATAAGAGAGGTTTAAAATCATTGAGACTCAAAATTTATGATTGATTCTTATGATCTGAAGATTTCTGAGCAATACCCCAGTTATCTAAAAACGAATTTCCGATTGTTTAAATAATTTTCATTTGTTTGAACACTTGTTTTTTAGGTATGTCACGAAATGAACGTATCTTCTTGAAATATTATTTTTAATTTGTTCAAAAATTTATAAGGTTTCTCCGAAAAGTAGTTTTAATTAATTTTTTAACTGGATATTTACTGATGCCACTTTTCGTTGAAAATTGATCTTTTCAGATGAAAGTTGATATATTTTATTCAAAACTGGTATTTTCTTGTAAAAAATTAATGCTTGTAATTAAAAATTCATCTTTTTAGTTTAGAGATCTTTTCAGTTTTTATTGAAAATTAATTTTTTAATTAAAAACGTCGAAATTTAGTTTTTGGTTAACTATTTTCTCTGGTTCTATTTATATGCAGCCATAAGCCTGATATTTAAACGTAATTAATTATTCTTGATCGGGTGCAAATTCTCATTAAAAGAAAATATCTGATTCAAATAGGAATCAAAATTCTTCGCGAGAATTTCCTCTTATAACTCAGAATTATATTCATTTTGAAAAATTCCCTGTACCAAGTCAGAATTTTAATTCTTTTCAAAAGTTTCTTATTACAGATCTGAATTCAAATTTTTGTGCGAACATTTTTTGTTCCAACCCAGAACAAAATTTTGTTTTCTCAGAAAATTCCACGTTCCAAATTTAAATTGTTCTTATTTTTCAATGCCTCTTGTTACAAATCACAATTATGTTGTCTTTTCAGAATTATAATTGTCTTTAAAAATACTCAATTCCGAGAAAAAATTATTGGGATGTTTCAGAAAGATTCTTTGTTTGAGATTTAAATTTATAATTTCGTTTCAAAAATTCCCGTTTCCAAACAGAAATTATAATTCTTTTCGAAAATTTCCTGTTTTTCCTGTTTTTCGAAAATTCCACGCTTCAAGTTCAAATTGTTGCTCTTTCAAAAAATTTCTTCACGCATCTTGCACGTGAAAGATGAGAAAAAAGTTTATAGTCTACCTGCTATATGAATTTTTATTTGCCAAGAATAATTCTTATATAATCACGCTTGGATTTTATTCAATGAGAATTATGATCAATTATACAAATTTAGTTTAATAAATAGGTTTAAAATTCTTCCTAAAAGGCTGGACTATTTAGGACCATTTTCTGAAATCATAGGAAGTTTGAAAATATTAATTTCCAAAATAAAATGTCAGACAAAAGTCAAAATTTGCATTCAATTTTAATTAACAATTGATTACTTCATACCCTGAATGATTCTTTTCTCTCTTCAAAGTTTCAAAGAATTTTTTTTTCGAGGAAGTAGTGAAGTTATTCTTAAATATTTACTCTACAAATTATAACTGAATTGATTTTAACTAAATTGTATTAAAATTTCCTGCATAAAATTTTTTGTTATATTAAGATGAAAATTCTTTGAAAATTAAAAAAATAGTTTTGGCGGATCTAGACACGAGGTGTGAATAAAGCAAGGTTAAATATATAGAGTGTTTAAATAATTCAATGCCATGATTTTGATGAAAAACAACTTGAAGAAAAATCTTGCTCGAAGTGACGTTCTCTATTTACAAGTTTCACAATCAGCTTCTAATTATTTCAATAAAGCTGCAAATCTTACACAAACACCTTCTTTCATTAAACTGATTTATGTATCACTATTCATGTTTCGTACAAATTTGAAACTAATATACGTCATAAAGCTCGAAAAAAATTAATATATTTTCACTAACTAAAAACTTTCATTATTTTTTTTTTTTTTGAATATGCGAGAAACGAAAATTCCTTACTTCAGTTCTGAATTGAGAAATTTGTTTAAAAAATACCCTGTTAGAAACCAGAATCAGAATCCTTCTCGATAATTCCACATTCCAGGTTTAAATTGTTACTCTTTACGAAAATTTCTTGTTCTGATAACTTTTCTTTTGCAATTCAGAATCAAGTATTATTATTATTTCCGAAAAATTTTCTTGTTTCAGATTTTGTATTAATTTTTTTCATTTTGTTAATTTCCAGCATTATCGATTTTCGACTATGGATGTCGAAACAATAAATCAACATGGTTCTACTCCCACTCACTCCTTTTATTAGCATAGACACCGTCAGCTTTTTTATTTCATAGTCATATATTTATCAGTGTTTGCAGTTTTGAACATAAATTAGACGAAAGTAAGGAAATTGATTTTAATTCCTGTTTTTACACGCATTGTTAACTTTGATTATTTCGAAAGCGACAGGTAATTTAAACTAGCAAATACAGAAAATTTCGACATCTAAGATCCACAATCTTTCTCCTTCCACACCAGTCATATTGCATAACGAACAAATCATGTCATTAGCCGTCGAAATTCTTCAATAATCAGTTCAATCTTTTCTTTCATATTCATTGTAACATTTAGAAAAGATGAAGAAAATCCCTTCTATTCTATTCCTCATGTTGGTGGGGTTTCTGCCTAATGATTGTAAGTCTAATATAATGATTAATATTCGTAACAAATAATCCATATGTATATGTGTGAGTGTTTTTTATTATGTTTGCTTGAGAGCGTCCAGTTTGAGTTTTTCATTCATAAAGATTCCTCACATTCCTACAAGATTTAATTCGGTACTTCTGAACTGATACAAAAAGTTTTGGCATAATAACCGTGCCACTGATTGAAATAGTTTTAATTTTAATTCGATTTGTTGATAATTCGATAATTTGACCCCCCCTCCCCACCCCCGTTTTTGTCAAACGTCCACGTTTTTAGACCTCGTGAACCCAAAAAACAGGGTTTCACAAAATGTCTGTCTGTATGTCTGTCTGTGAGCACGATAACTTTCAAAAGAATTAACGTGTTGCATTGGGCTTTGGTACACTATTTGAGTGTCCTAAAATGAAGGTCAAGTTTGTTCTCCAGCCATTTTGGATGAAAATTCAAGAAGTGATCACATTTTGAAAGTCTTTGAGAACAATTTTTTGGATAGAAGAAAAATTACCAGAGTTATAGCATTTACAAAATTCCTAAATAACAAGCGAAAATGAAAATTTCAAGCCAAATAAGGCACGATATGGAAAAAAGTCAAGATTCCCTACAATATTGTTATAAGACTTCTTCTAACTTTCTTGAAAAATCGACAATTCAAATTTGTATCGCACAAAAAAATAATGAAAAATCAAAAATACAGAAAACAGCTGCGAACTTCTCATCAATCATTTATGGATAGGATGCGTAATTTTTGTTTCAATCGTGAAAAATAACATTCATAATACAAAAAAAATTCGGAAAAAAACGACGCAAGGTATGAAGAAAGATGAATAGACACAAGTTGTTCAGCCAAAAAATATCTACTTTAGATTTACCTCTTCTATTTTTGGTTGAAAATTCATGTCTTTATTTGAGGTATTAGTTCAAACATTTCTTTTGAAATTCGAATCTTTGTTTGAAAATGTATTTAATTTGAAAATTAGCTTTTTTAATTGAAAATTAGCCTTTTCGAATAAAATTCTATTTTAGGTGGAAATTGAACTATTTTCTTTCAAATTCGTCTTTTTTGGTAGAAAAGTAGTCACATTAACTAAAAGTTAATCTTTTTTGATAAATATTCCATTCTTCGGTTGAAAATTTAAGTATTTGGTTGAAAGGACCCCGCACCAAATGTACAGAAAAAAGCCTTACGATAAAAAATTATAAAAAAAAATTTTCTTGTATTTTCGAACCTGCAAACTAAAAATTCGAAAGAAAAATGTCAGAAAGATGGACAATTTTTAGACAAACACTTGTCCAAAGTTTCGATTTTTACATGTATTTTAACGGGAAAATGCTTATTTTAGCAGAATGTTTTTTTTCCTCAAAAACGCTATGATGGATTTGACTAAAACTTTTATATTTTGACGATCAGGCGTACCGAATCGAAAGATTCATACCCACGAACTAGAAAGATTAACGATTCTTTGGTTATACAGCATATTTTTGTGGGTGTTTTTGTACCCTAAACATCCAAGTAACACATGTAAATCATCATTTCTTAGTAACTAAAATCAATAGAGATTTTTATTCAACTGCTACGGTATGAAACGACTGTCCAATAAGTGGAGTAAGCGTACATAGCAGGAATATGTTTCGACCTAATTTTAGGGGATGTTTTACCATCCCTTGAACAATGAGTCTGAAGTTCCTAACACATTCATCAATAACGAAAAATTATTTTATTTTTAAATGCATGAAAGCTGCTATTTTATGACAGAAAATAGTCGCGTACAACCCTAAAAACTTCTTAAAGCACTTTCAACCCCTTATCAGATACTAAACTCACCCAAGCTACCCCCAAATATTTGCTAAATTCAACAAAACCAATTTAATTCAAAAATCCGCCCAGTTTTTGCTGATAATAATTTCAAATGATGCCAAAGGGGCACCCATAAAGTCTCAACCCTTCAGCACATGTAGAAATCACCCCAGCCACCCTAGAATATTTTCAAAGTTCTATAAAATCACCATAAATTCAAAGTACATGTTCTGAGGTTTTGAAACATTTTTTTGCCCATTTGGCATCAACTGAAAACATTTTCAGTAAAATTCTGGTGTACTTTGAAATTAGGGTGATTGTATTGAATTTTAAAAATATTTAGGGGTTTTTGGGGTGAGCTCTATAGGTGCTGAGGGATTGAGACACTTTTTTGTCCCTTTGGCATCAAATCAATGCCTCAATGGTTGAGATTTTATGTGTGCCCCTTTGGCATCAATTGAAATTATTATCAGCAAAAGCTGGGCGGATTTTTGAATTAGGTTGGCATTGTTGAATTTTAAAAATATTTGGACTTGGTTGAGTTCCAAATGTACTGAGGTGTTGAGACTTTTTGTGTGAACCGTTCGCATCAATTGAAAAAATTATTATCAAAACCCTGGCTTATTTTGGAATTGGGCTGTTTATATTGAATTTTGAAAATATTCAGCGGTGACTGGGGTGACTTTTAAATGTGCTGAGGGGTTGAGACATTTTTTTGCCCCTTTGGCTTCAACTAAAAACATTGTCAGAAAAAACCTGGCGTACTTTGGGATTAGGGTGATTTTATTGATCTTTTAAAATATTTGGGGGTGTTTAGGGTGATTTCTACATGCACTGAGGTGTGCAGACTTTATGTTTGCCCCTTTGGCATCAATTGAAATTATTATCAGCAAAAACTGGGCGGATTTTTGATTTAGGTTGGTTTTGTTGAATTTAAAAAATATTTAGGGGCAGCTTGGGTGAGTTTAATATCTGGTGAGGGGCTGAAAGTGCTTTAAGAAGTTTTTAGGGTTGTATGCGACTATTTTCTGTCATAAAATAGCAGCTTTCATGCATTTAAGAATAAAATTATTTTTCGTTATTGATTAATGCGTTAGGAACTTCAGACTTATTGTTTAAGGGATGGTAAAACATCCCCTAAAATTAAGTCAAAACATATTCTTGCTATGAATGCTCACTCCACTTATTTAAAAGTCGTTTCATACCATAGCAGTTCGATGAAAATCTCCATTGATTTCAGTTACTAAGAAATGATGATTTACATATGTTACTTGGATGTTTAGGGTACAAAAACACCCCCAAAAAGATGCTGTATACCCAAATAATCGTTAATCTTTCTAGTTCGTGGGTATGAATCTTTTGATTCGGTACGCCTGATCGTCAAAATATAAAAGTTTAAGTCAAACCTATCATAGCGTTTTTGAGGGAAAAAAACATTTTGCTAAAATAAGCATTTTCATCTTAAAATACATGTAAAAATCGAAACTTTGGACTAGTGTTTGTCTAAAAACTGTCCATCTTTCTGACATTTTTCTTTCAAATTTTTAGTTTGCAGGTTCGAAAATACAAGAAATTTTTTTTTTCAGAATTTCTTATCATAAAGCTTTTTTCTGTACATTTGGTGCGGAGTCCTTTCTATTTTTTTCTTACTGAAAATTTATGGTTTTCATTAGAAACTTCATGCTTTTTATTGACAATTCATCTATTCTATTCTATTTGATTTTTCATTGAATATTCATTTCTTCTCTTAAAAATGTAACCATTTACTTGAAAACTTGTTCTTTTTTTGTTAAAAAATAATTTTGGTAACTGAAAATAAAGTTATGCTATTTTTAATTGAAAATGTATCTTTAGTTGAAAAATTTGTTTTTTTGTTGTTGAAGATTTGTGTTCTTTTTGGTAAGAAATTAAATTTAGTTGAAAATGTAACTATTTCATTGAATTTATTTTATTTGGGTGAAATTTTTCTTTCTGATAGTTTAGTTTAGTTTTAACTTAGTTCTTAATTGAAAATTAATCTATTCTAATTGTAGTTGCAAATTTAACCATTTGTCTTTCTTCTTTTGAAAATAAATGTTTGTAGTAAAAAATTGGCATATTATATTTTTGAATGAAAATTCATCTACAGTTAAAAACTCATGTATTTTTCTTCAAATGTCTATCCTTTTAGTAGAAAAGTAGTCTTAATAATTGTAAATTCATCTTTCTGACTAAAAATTCATTCTTTGCTGAACAATTTAACGATTTTGTTGAAAATTATATTTTTGTTGTAAATTTGTGGTTTTCAGTTTGAAATTCATGCATTTTTGGACAATTTTTCATTTTTGGTAGAGCTTAATCCTCTTGTTTCAAATATAGTTTCTAATTTAAAATAAAAACCAATTTAAAAATCACTGGAAACGTAAAGATTTTTTCAATTTTATAATATTTACAAGTGAATTTTTTTTTATTCAAGACGAGCACGACGATGACAATTCCTATCAAAAAATGGTTAAATCGAATTTTGTAAGAGTTATTGAAATCTTCTTTTCCTTTCTGAAAGTTTCTTCCATATCTCACGTGACTTGGTTCAAAGCTGCAATTTTTTTAAAGCTGCGATTTCTCTATGAAACTTTTTTTCGTATCTCACTTCCTTTGGTTCCGAATTTGACTTTCCCATTTTTTTCATTGTATTTTCGAGAAATGAAACCTAAATGACAAGTCCTCTCGAAGAATGGTGATTGGAAATATATTACGGACAGACGAACAGACATACAGACAGACTCCACTTTCAAACCTTGGTTTTTGGCTTCAATGTGTCTCAAAACGTGAAGATCCGTTGAAAAACTGAGGTGTGAAATTGCGGACGATTCTCATAATTCTAAAACCAAATCTTGAAGTTTACCAGTATACGCAAACTTGCTAAATGACAATTTTTCTCCCCACAACCTTAGGTGATGCTATGATGGTGGCCACCAGGGTAACCGGTGAAATTTATTTGTACACAAAGCATAACATTTTTGATAATGAATGCATGAAAGTTTTCAAAAAGCCCCGTTGGTTCAGGGCTATACCATCAACTGACTTTGCACACTATCAAGCTTTCATGCTCTTGTCGAGCGGAGATACACATTTTGCCGGAAACATGATATCATCAACACCAGGAAACCCTCCTGATCGTGATCACAAACCAAAGTCAGTTAGGACAGTGATAGAAGGTGTGACATATTACTGCCAAGAACCCTGCCCTTGGGCGACATATAATCCGGCTAGCCCACCGTATGACCCACCTGGAGTAAGCATCAACCGTCTGTATATAACAATACCAAACACTAAGGACGTCTTGCACACTATCATCAATCCAGAACCGCTACCAAACATACGTCAAATTGTTGAAGAAGCCCACCAGGATTCTGACTGGCACAGTTCTATGGACGTAGCCTTGATGAGGGACTTACTACGTAGACGCCGATGGTGACCATGAAATTTGTTTAATTTTGCTGGCCGCGCTAGGGCCACTTGCCAAATTACCAAATGGCTCAAGCGCAGGAAATGTTATTTACGGACATGAGTGGATATCCTAAAGTTATATCGCGAATGTCTCACATTGTAAAAATTTCGATATTCTTCGGATATTCTGGAATTATTGCATTAATCTCTTATATTACTATATTCTATTTAGTGATGCATGTCGATCATTTAAACATTTTTCAAAAATCTTGGCGGATCAAATTAAAACCTTGAACACCATATTTATCACATCGACACGAACGATCACTCAGTCGAGATGATCGTCTCGTCTCGATCAACTTTTTTTATTGCAAATTCTTGATCTCCATTACATTCCAGTTCCATCGAACTATGTTTTAAGCAAATCTCGATTTTCCCCAAAAATGACCGACATGCATCACTAATTGTATTATATTCTGTTATTATATACTATCACATTCGGTAAATTATGTATAAATACTTTGATAAATGAATTGAGCATGCAACAATAATAACCTTTTTTTCCTAAGATTATGTAAAAACTGTAGTTGAGACTTTCTCTTGTTTCAAACCTCGAATTTAAGGGTGACCGTTAATTTGGAAAAACCCGGAAAATGACAGTAAACTCATTATTACCGGCAACTGGATTTTGTACAACGAAAATCTATCCAGCTACATGATATAGTGCACTTTTAATGAGATTGCTTTTAACATTTTTAAATGAACTAAAATAAACTCTAATGAATATAGATAAAAATCGTTGTGCTACAAGTAATTCCTTAATTCAGTATTTGTTTAAAATTCGCCAGAGAATAAGAATCAATCATAAATCGGTTATTTTAGAAAAATCCAGTTATCTGAAAACTAATTCTCAATCATTTAGACAATTTCGATTTGTTTAAACAATTGTTATCCATGTAAGTCACGAAATGAACGTATGATCTTGACGTTATAATTTCAATTTGTTCAAACATTTACAAGCATTCTTGGAAAACCTTTTTTTTTCTTGAAAATATCAGAATCTGTTTTCTGTTCAGATATAAATATCAGAGTCTGTTGTCAATGATTAATGAACTAATAACGTCTAGGAAATACGTTCATTTCGCGACTTCTCTGAAAAAAAAATGTTTGAACAAATTAAAACTGTTTTAACAATTAAAAATTAGTTACCAGATTACTCATTGGGTTTCCTTTGGGGACCCATAAGTGGACTTTTTTCCATCCCAAATCAATGGGAAACTTCATGATCTTTCCGGGAGCCCTAAATGTTAACGAATTTCGCTAAAATTGGGAGAAAATATTCCAATTTAGATGGAATATGTCTCCTCAAGGGTAAAAAATTCGGATTGTTTTTCATAATTCAATTTTTTTTTTGGAGATTCATCCTTTCAGATAGAAATTTATTTCTTTAGCTAAAAATTAGTGTTTTTTAGCCTAAAAATATGAATCTCCTTGGCTGACAATTTACCTTTTTAGTTTAAAAATCAGTAGCACGATTAAAACTTCAACTTTCTAGTAGAAAATTGATATCCTGATTCAAAACTATTGATTTTAAATGAAAATTTATCTTCTGAATTTACGGTTAAAAATGTTACTATTATGTTTACACTCTCTCATTTTTCACTGAAAAGTCAATTATTAAACGTGACCTGAAATAACAGAACTCAATAGGGAAATCTACCTCCTTTTGGATGAAATTTCATTTTTTTAAATTGAAGAATCCATAATTTTATTTTCAGTTCAGAAATGATCTTTTCTAGTTGTAATTTCAATTTTAATTTAAATTAATTTTAATTTTTTGGTTTGAAGTTCTTTTCTGTTTTTGTTGACAATTCATTTTTTAACCAGAAATGTATAAATTTCGTTTATGGTTGAAAATTAATTTATTTCGTAGAAAATGCCATATTTTTAAATTTCGAAGCCTTCGAACTTATTAAAATTTTTTCCTCCCTCTTAAGACGGAGTCGTTATTCTGATTCAACTTCAATCAACGAGGACTTATTATTGGATTTCCTGAATGATTATTTACCGCTTGCACCGTTTTCATGGAAATTATTTAATTTAGGAAGTGGAAAAGGTAATTTTAATTATCCATATTTCGAATGAAAATCAAGCAAATGAAATTGAAATTTCCAGAACGATACTTAAATTTGAATTCGATAATACCTTGTTCCAAGATAAAATCATTGTAATTCTTTAGAAAAATTCATTGCTTCAGATCTGAGTTGTAATTGTTTTTTTTTCTAAATTCCCTGTTCAAAACCAGAATCATAATTCTTTTGGGAGATTCCAGGCTCAAATTGTCATTGTTTTTTAGTTAATTCTCTCTTCCAAGTTGAAATTAAAATTCTTTTAAGGAATTCCGTATCTTAAGTCCGACACGTCTTCCTGGAAGTCAATTTCAATTTTAAATCCTTCAAACAAATTAAAAGGATTTTCTTCCATGTTAGACAAAATCCGAAATTTCTATTCAATTTTAATTAACAGTGGATTATTTTATTCCCTGAACAGTTCTTTATTATCTGAAAAGACTTTATAAAGACTTCTCTTCATGAGAAACTTGTAAAGTTAATAATAATTATATAGTATAGTAATTAAAAATCATAAAAAAGTAACTTATGAATGTATTTTGTCATTATCTTTATTCCAAGCTTCTAAGTTAAAACTATAAACTTTTTTCAAACTATACTATTTTAAACTATACTATTTTTTTGTCATTATTTCTCAATTTTAGTTTGCTAGCGGTCTTGGTGTGAACTCGACTAAGCCGACTGGAAAACTCAGATTTTCAGCGGTACTGAAGTGGATAGACAGGTGTCTGACCATAACGGCATCGACCACTGCGTAACAGAAAATACGCTATGAGCGGTCAGTGGTACAAGCCGCTATGGTCAGGCGGGGCATGGCAGGTTAATTATGATTCGATATTTTATTCTGTCCTCTAAAAGATGAGGCAATAGGGGAAGAAAAAGAAATATTCTTATCAGACGACAATATTCTAAAGCGTATAATCGGCTGACTGAAAACCGACACAGAAACGCTTGGATATTTTCTGTCACATCTAAGACACTCGTAGAGATTTCTTGAGTTTTCGTGAGACTAATTGAAGATAAGACTTCAGGGATTCCGTCATCTAAATTCTAGCCTTTTTCTACAACTTTTCTAGGGGATCGTCCTTAAAGTACCATACCATTTCAGGATATTTTTGACTATAAATTCATTCAAATAAAATTAGTTGAAATACCAGATTCATTGCAATATTATACACTTAAAATTCTTGGATTTCAAATCGAAATATGCATAGAATTTTCAACAAGCAAGATTTCAGTTTTAACCAGAAAGACGAATTTTTAATAAAATCCATGAATTTTTCACCAAATAGTTGAATTTTCAACTCATAAGGAATAAGTTCCCAAACTAAACTTGAATTGTGCAAAAAGTTAAATTTTCTATCAAAGAACACCAACTTTCATCAAAATACATCAATTTTCAACAGAATTGTTGAATTTTGAAGCCAAAAGGACGAATTGTCTACGGAATGATCAAATTATCAACCAGGCAGTACGACTTTTTTTATCACTTTCATTTTTAAACCAATGGTTGAATTTAAACAAAGAATGTGAATTTTTAACCAAAAAGGATGCATTTTCTTTAAACAAGATTAACTTTAGACTGAAAAAGATGAATTTTTAACAAAATTCGTGAATTTGCAACTAGGAAAGCTTAGTTTTTAATGAAGAATATAAAATTTATATTTCAGCAAAAATGGAATAGTAATATTGTTAGTTTAAAAAATTAATACTCTACAAACAAACAAAATTCAACCACACTTATAAAAATAAACTAGTTCAACTTTTAACCACGTCGTTCAATTATCATCTAGAAAATATAAAATTTGAACCAAATTTTTAGCTATTCATATCCGTGTAACTTATCTAGCAATTAATTACGTTTCAATCATTTTTATTTGAAGATAGTGAGAAGAAATGCTATACAATAAAAATAAATAACGTTAGGTACTTAAGTTTAAAATTATTTGAATTGAATAATTTTTTTGAAGCTTGCTGAGTGATTTCCATTTTCTATGGCAAATTAGAAAAATGTACAGTCGAACTAAATTTGGAAAATCGAAACCGAATTCTGTGGAAAAGTATCGCATGATTTTTTTTTTTTTAATTATGGTGGGTTTCATCGCGTTTACAATTTCACAATATGACCTTTTTATTCTTTCAATAGATGTTCTTTTCGATGTCATTTATTCAGATTGAAGCCAAGACTACGCGTCCTAACAAAAAATAATTTTCAACAAATTTATAGATATTCTTTGGGTAAAGCACATGCTCGGTGGGTTCCTGTCACCACTACGCAGCGCGTCCTTGGGTTGCGGATAGAGGAACGGCCCGTTAGGCTGAACAGCCCCTCAGGTTAGCTGCGAATACAAGAATAAGCAGCCGCGGACAGCCGATAGGAACCAGTCGTGGGTGTGGTGAGCCCAGCCTAAGATGTTGGCCTAGCACTGGTAGAAAACACGATGACCATGGCTTGGGAGGAGCCACCCATTCACGTTCATACGCAATGGGTGGGTCCTTGCAGGCCGAGGTGCAGCGTGTATCCACCTAGAAACACTACCCGAACCGAAACAAAATCTTGTAAGGGAAAAATCCTGCTGCCCATTGGACACCGCAGCGATGACACTGCCTGCAAGGGATGTGTGGAATGATTCGCCTGTATAGGGCCAAAGGGGTACTGATGTCAGTAGGCGCGCTGCCTTGCAGGGGGATGTTAGGATACGAGGATGAAACTGTAATATGTCTGGCGACAAGTTGACATGGTACTTGTCAGAGCCGGAAAGCTCCCATACTTAGACCTAGGGAGGTATGGGGGTTATCACTCCTGGGACAGTGGACTCACCTACGATCGGAATAGGATCCTAACGTGCGGATTATCTTGAAACTACCATGGCTAACTTGCAAAAACAAAAAACTACAGTTAAAGATCTAAGGGTGGGAACTCTAAACGCGCTTAGTCTAAATACTGGCGGATTTAGCAAACTCATTGGTATAGCAAATAAATACAAAACTGACTTAATAGCACATCAAGAAACCTGCTGGCCGGGCGATTTTGCGTTAATTTCTCAGGATAACTATACTTTTCACTATGGGGGAGCTAAGGAGCACGAACTGGGTAACGGTTTTCTTATTAATAAACGAATTTCGCAAGCGCTTATCGACATAGAATTCATTAACGATCGGTTATCATACATTGTACTGAAGGGTATTTTCAACAAACAGGTATTAATCAATGTGCACTGCCCCACCGAGGACAAAGACGAAGACACTAAAGATCTTTTTTACGAAACAACCGAGCAGGTTTTTGACAAGTTCTCAACGTTTGACGCGAAAATAGTATTGGGAGATTTCAACGCGAAAATTGGAAAAGAACCGATGTATAGGCCTACAATAGGATCAGAAAGTTTGCATGACGTCAGTAACGACAATGGAACTAGAGTAATAAACTTTGCAGCTTCAATGAACCTCGTTGTCAAAAGCACATATTTCATTCATAAAAATATACATAAGGCCACCTGGAGATCACCAGATGGTAACACTCACAATCAGATTGATCACGTTCTAATTGACAGAAGACGTCATACAAACATTCTCGATAAAAGATCGTATAGGGGAGCGGATTTAAATTCAGACCATTTTCTCGTGATAGTAAAAATAAGATCTAGCCTAGCGTTAAGTAAGAAAACAAGCCGGACAGAGCCAACAGTTCGTTTCAATAAAGATAAGTTCAAAACAGCAACAGAAACATTAAATTATCAAGTTGAGATTTCTAACAGCTTTGACGCTCTCGAAGAACAGAGAGACGATAACAATAACTGCGAGGAGGATCCGGAAACCCTGTGGAGCAATATAAAAAAGGCGGTAAAGACAGCCGCGAAACTTACGAAAGGTTTAAAGAAAGTAACAAAAAGCAAACCATGGTTTGACGAAGAGTGCAAACTCGGGTCTGAAAAACGTCGGAAGGCCAGACTAATTAGTTTACAAAATAAGTGCGATCAAACACATAAGAACCCGAGTCAAAGTTTTAAATATCGTTTCAATTTCCTTATACTCTACATTACTAGTATTCGATAGTGTAGAGAAATTGAGGCGAGAGTTTAACTACAAAATTAAAGTTAAAAGTTTCGTTTCAATTTCCTTATACTCTCCATATCTCATAGTGAAGATTCAAGCCAAACTGAGGCGCGAACCGATTGTGCAACGAGTAGGAAAGTTGAAAATCGAGTGAGGGGTAAAGGTAGGAAAATTTGAAGTTAGTGTAAAATTATTAATTTAATTATTTTACATTGATATTTCGTCTAAAAAAAATTCTTTCTAATCAGCATATCGAAATTTTTTTCTAAAAATAAATTTTTAAGTAAAAAAATCAATCTTTCAGTCCAGAAATAATTAATTTGTCAATGAGAAATCATTAATTTGATTCTAATTTTAATTTAGAACATAAGAACGTTATTTTTCTCAAAATTTTGCTGTTTCGATTCGAATTGACGTCTTATCGGAACTATCATTTTTTTATGAGATGACTTAGGCTCTTAGAGGTTAGTTTCGTCTTATTTTCTTCTTTTCCCAGACGAACTAAAAAGTTCTATGTTGTTCCAGATAAGTAAACTGGGCAGGTTATGGATTTAATACAACTTTTAATTTTTTTTAGTTTCTCTCCAAATCCCGCCCCTAGTGGAAAAATCTTCTGGCAGTCTGATGTCTGAACTGCCCCACATCTGGCGTCATCTAGACCGTCTAGTCATGACAGTCCTATTCCTGCCCAGATCTGAAACTGGTCCGCAATCCACACCATAACAATTTCTAAGTGTCAATCAGCCAAATTTTTTAATACATTTTCGAAAAATTGCCAGGATGTCTGAAATTATACAAAATAAGAAATAAACACTATTCAAAATCAATGTTATTTTCTTATCGTGCTGACAGTCTAGTCTTGCCCAGACCTGGGACTCGTCAGCAATTCATAACATAAAAATTTCATAAAAATTTCCTCAATATTTTCGAAAAATGTGTAGAGTTTCTAAGCGTACGCAAAATACAAAACTAACATTATTTAAATAAATTCCTGTTTTTAGTTACATCAATTTTAATGCACCTCATTAACAGAGGAAATACTTGAAACTAATACTTGAAACTAATTGTAAATAGTGTTAATAATTATTACTCCTTAATGTACTAGTTGAAAAAAGGCCGGCAATGAGCTTGTCACGACGCTTGCGCACTATCGTCTCCAACATATAATCTAGCCCTAGCATAAACTAATATAAGGTGGTATAAGGTATATAACGTAGAAAGTTGTAGGTTCATCTTTATTGAATTAAAAGATGATATTGCATAAACAATAGCACTGCTGGAAGAAAAATGTCTGGAAAAAAGAAAGCACAAACACACTGTTAGAAAATTCTTTAATTTTCAAGCATGTTTAATGTACACTTGTAACTGAAATTCAAGTTTTTGGTAAATTGAATGAAATTAATGTACATATGACTGAAATTTAAAGTATCTGCGGGTGGAAAGTGAAATTAATTTATGTGTAACTGAAAATTAATGTACGTGGCTGAAAAAAGAACTTGTATATATTTCCGCTTTACAAGATCTATATTCACATTATTTTCATATTTATAAAAGATACATATGTAAGCAGAAAAGCACAACAAGTTATATAATGCAAAATTGAGTTCAGTGTATCTATACAAAAGAATTATAGTCA
>CAKNXH010059447.1:248-37094 GCA_932178445.1 Andricus quercusramuli
TATATATATATATATATATATATATATATATATATATAAAACTTTGTCATAAGGACAAGCGTGGGATTTCGCCGGGAGCAGGTGCTAATCTGAAAAACTGCACCCGACCCCAGCGAAATCGCGGTAAAATTTTAGCCGATACCACGTCTCTCGACTATGAGATAGGTGGTTACAGTCTGCGATGGACTCAATTCGGCGATCCGGCAAAAGTCTCGTGCACGCTGAGAACACGGAGCGACCCAAGGACAACCGCCTTCTGCATCTTCCTCGCAAGTGACTTAGCATTTTGTTGACACGCGAGGATGCTTTTCCACTATAGCTTCCCACTTTAGCATCTCATACGTATAGTGGGAACAAAAAAGGGCACTTTCCATAAAAAGAGCCGCGCGGTCTGAAACGTATTTTCTTCGACTAGTCCTATACATCTCTTCAAAAGTGAGAGGCCTTGTGGACTTTGAAATAAAACTCTAAATCTACAAGTCTTTTCCGTAAAGGGAGAATACCTTTGGGAGACGATGAGGATTGCATCTTCTAATCTTGTTCGAAAAAGAATCATTCTTCTTAGAGTCTGTGAGGTAATTATTCTTCCTTAGGGTTAAGCTCTAGCTTCATAAAGATAATTATTTGAAGAGAATTACTAAAGATAATTACTCGACATGATATGTTAGAAATAAAGATTAAATTAGTATTCACTAGCACAGGTGTATCCTGGAACATAAATATCTTTGTACATAGCTTATTTTTGCTCTTCAAAAGCCCTTCTGAGAAAATTCTCGATATTTAAATCTCGTTCACTGACCTCACACCAAAGAACTTTAAATTCCTACTGGCATATTTGCGGAGAAAAGAAATCTACTTATCTCCAAAGAAATTATGCGTGTACTATTTTAAGGAAATATCTATTTGATTATGAGTTTCATGAGTAGGGTTTCTGAATAAAGCCTTTTTACTTAGATGATAGAATTTAATACTTTCTTCGTAGCGCCCCTTTTATTTATTCACACTGATTAATTAATTGAAAAGGTCAAATTCACCTTATATCTATTTGAACGGCATATATGCAAATTTTCAAAGTAATACTATACATATATTCAAAAAAAAGGTTAAACAACCACCGCAGGGTCCCGCTGGAAGCAACTGCCATTCAAAAATGACAGTGGCTCCCATTTTAACTACAGTAAATCACACCTATGGCCACGTCTTACGACTGTAAGGTGGATGGTCACAGGGCATGAGGACGATTACTTCAACCGAATATTTTGGGTACAGCCGTGTCACCTCCCTTTTATGGTCATGATACCTCTTCTCTTTTTCGTACTCCTCGGCAGTCGAATTACATTCGGACGGAGTCGAGAATTCGATCACGAATATAGTTCGTTTCACGAAGTCTTGGATAACGACGTCAGACCTCGAGTGTGAAAGGGAGACTTGCACCGTAAGAGCGACAAAGATGGTAATAAATCACTTTTAGGGCTGCATTATGTTTGTAGAGATACGTCGTTCCTGCGTGAGTGGAACACCCGGATAGTATGTGTTCTGGGTACTCAGCGTGTGTATGACATGCTCTGCACCTATCGCTGGGAACTTCTTCACACAAAATGCGGCCACATATACTGAGGTGGAATTTATACCGTTCTGGCATGCGAAAATGAAACCCCGTGTACCTGAATTAGGTCCTGATGATCTGAGGAAAGCAAAAGTTTGCTCCTTCGATAAGGATTGTTTTTCTATATTTCTGTGAACCTTTCCGTGCATTTTCTTGTCGAGTGGCTGTTGGCGGAAATTTTCTACCTCTGCTTTCTTTACTCCGGCTTTTAGAAGTGAAGGACCTAGGTGGTGTAATGCATTTGCCTCACTTCTGATGTTAAAATTCAGGCCAAGGGTCAGAAGTCTGCTACCGCCTTGACGGCGTGAGATGCATAATCGCTGAACGGACGAATTAATATGCAAGCTCCTATGCATATGCATGATCTTACGTGTGGCGATATAGAGGGCCGTAAGCGCGTTCTTTTTCCATTTAACCACCACAAACAAGTAGAGTAGAATCGGGACGGCAAGCATGTCTGTCGCAGATACCTTGTTCAACACAGATAGATTCGAAGGCCAAATCTGTCGAAGAATATGGTTATACCTGCTTCCGAGAGACTCCTTCACTGATGTTACATCCTGAATTAGGCTTTGAGGCACGCCCAGGTATGTATGAATCTCTCCAGTTTCATGATTTCTGATAACACTTATATTCACAAGCTCAGGGTCATTCAGAATTTCAATAATCTTTCCTTCTTCAGATGAATCTTGGCACACTTGTCCAATCCAAAGTCTATACCAGTCTCTCCTGTGTAGTTCTTGACGATACTTAAAGCAGTTTGAGGTTTGCTTCTACCAGAGGCATAGATCTTCAGATCATCCATATAAAACAAGTGAGTGACCTTCTGCTCGCGCTGATTGGTGTCGCCACAGCGGTATCCAGGAGATATTCGTAGTGCGAGAAATAGAGGCAGAAGTGTGATGCAAAAAAAGCAGAGGGCAGTCACTATGTGTGGATGAACCTTCAAGCTTTCAAACAGACAGATGATAAGTCGGTGGGAAGTTGAATCGAAAGCCTTCCGGTAGTCAAAACAGGCCATTGACAGGGCGCGCTGATAGGCTGCTGCGTATTTGCAGACGCACCTGTCAATTAGCAGGTTCTCTCGGCAGCCTGCTAGAACTTTTTTGGAGACACGTTGTTCGTACATCTGTCTCCACATAGGCTAAATTCTTCGAACAATCCTGTTGCTTAGGACAGTTGTAAATATTTTATACAGTATGTTCAAACAAGTTATTGGCCTGCAATTCTGTGGATTGGACAAGTTGCCTTTTTCCAATCGGAGGATAATGCGTCCTTAGCCACTGCGGAATGGGCGTTTCCAAATTTGAATAAGAGGTGAATTTGCGGGCCAGATGTTGATGTGTAGAAGTGAACTTTTTCCACCAGAAGTTCTTGATACCACCTGGTCCTGCAGCAGAAAATTTCTTCGTGCCCCTGAGTGCTTCTTTCACCTCTTCGGCAGTGATTTATGAACATTCATTCTCTGATTTTATGAAGTTTTTGCAAAACTCTTCAAATCAGATGACATTGTCAGTATCTTCTTCCAATTCCAATGCTTTCGGGATCATGTATACCTCTCTCCAGAAAGCCTCTACCTTGTTGGGCTTGGCTGGATTTTAGACAGAACCAGGGAGATCGCTGAAAAGACGCAATGTGTCAGCGACAAACCATGGATTCTCTCTGATCCATCTCTCCCTCTTCTGTATTCTACTCATTGCGTCGTATAACACCCGTATTTTGTCAACAATATGCTGCTTCATTGTCAGCAGCTATGACTTGTTCAGTGTGTGATTGTAGATCCTCAGTTCTGGGGCGAACTTTCGGACACTGTTCGTGAAAGATCTACCAGATTTTATGTAATTAATCACACACTGAACACGGGATATATTCTGTCTTGCTCATCCAATCTATTTGTTCAGTTGAAGCAAGCGTCTTTTGGTCTTCTGATCCATCGTCGGTTTTAGCTTTCGATTTGAATCATCCAAAGCTATCGCTGGACCATGAACTGAATAATTGTCGGTCCAGAAGTCGGACAGAATACGGAGAAGTCTATAGCGGAAAGAGAGGTGGGTCAGAGAAAATCAACAGTTTTTGTCTGACCCATCTCGACTCTTCCAAGACCATCCAGTTACTGTCGTCCACCCGCCCACACCATGGGAGGTCGAGGCATTTTTGAGAGAAGTCTACGAAGTCCAGCATCCACTGAAAGAAAACTCAAAGAAGATAAGTAGCTTCAAGGAGCTGTGCATTGCTCTCACCAAACATGAGGAGGAATGCTCACCTGGCACTACCGAGGAGGTGAAAAAAGTATTTAGAGGTATGAAGAACTATGCCACTCCGGGACCAGATGGTATCAAGACCTTCTCGTGGAAGAAGTTTCCTTCAACCTACCAGCATCTGGCCCGCATTTTCACCTCATATCTAAAGTCGGAAGAGCCTATTCCGGAGTGGTTGGTGGAATGGCGCTCAGTGCTTTGGCCTAAGACGGGCAACTTAGCTGACCCTAAGTATTACAGGCCAATAACTTGTCTGAAGCGTTTCTGTACAAAGCAGCGGAGGAGGTTGCGGAAACACTCGGCCTTGACTTCAATATCAGGGCTGAGCAAAATGCATAAAATCTTATCCATCTTGAGAACTCACTTCTGAAGGCCCGGATTGAGAAAGCAAGGAGAAAAACTTTCACGAACAGCTCCTCGACAAGAGGATGCACGGCATCTTCCAAGTCAAAGCTGCTGACCATCGGGCAGCATATTGTTCACTGACTACGGGTACTATTTGACGCTAGGAGATGTCTAGAGCGGAGGGAGAGGTCCGAGCATCTAGGTCACATACTAGCTAGTTGTCCAACTCATGCTGGAACGACCTAAATCCAGAGGCACGAAGGGGCATTAAGAGTGCTTTATCACCATTTCTGTCGCTCTCACGGCATTAGCCCTAATACCACTTCGCTAAACGCTTTTAGAAAAATAGAGTCGATTGTCGAGAATGAGAAGTGCCCTGGTATAGTTCTCCTCGACTTTGAGAAGCGAACCACGTTTGCCATCGAATTTTCGGCACCAGCTAACAAAAACGTCATAGCCAAGGAGAAGGAAAAGAGGGAGAGGTATTAGAAGAGGACCTTAGAAGAGAGTGGTGACGGTTATACCCGGAATATTCAGTTAAGCTTATCGTCTTCATCATCGGCGCTTTTGAAGGTGCCAAGGTTTCACTGGTTAATAGCCTGAAAAGAATCCGTGTGTGTCTGTCAACAAAATGCTGAGACACTTGCGGGGAAAACGCAGAAGGCGTTCGTCCTTGGGTCTCTCCGTGTCCTCAGGGTGCACGAGTCTTTTGCCGGATCATCGTATTGAATTCCTCGCAGACTGCAACCACCTATCTCATGGTCGTGAGACGTGGTTACAGCTGAAATTTCATGGCGATTTCGCTGGAAGCGGGTGCAAGTTTTCAGATTAGCACCCGCTCCCAGGAGTTTCTTTGGAGTATTGTCATTCCTTGTAATGGCGGATAGGTGAGAAAAATTGAAATCAAAAAGTCCCGAAACATTTTTCGGTCCGGTGCATATTGAGGGTACTACATGGCATTGGGATTGTATGTAGGTGAACATCTAGTTGCAAGTGTGTGTGTTAATTATTATTGTTTTTAATCTTTGTTCTTCTCTTCGGAGACTCTTTTGGGTTCGAATAAAAGTGTTATTCTCCAATATTTATATTTCCTGTGGATTTAATCAAGTTTGGAGTTTGGAGTTTCTCTTTCCGATGGAGTGGGGAGGCAGGTAGCAGCGTGTGTATCGCTTGAATATGGGGTCTCCTCCCTCCCTTTTTTGATCGCTTAGTTTGATCTTGACCTTTGTGAAGACTACAACAATTTATCGAATCAATTTAGTTTTCGCTGACTGAGGTAATTTTTCTACTGAATAGTTTATTCAATGTGAAGTGATTTTCCCGACTCGATCGTCTTCTGGTGTTGCGGGAAGTGACGAGTCGGAAGACTTATACCTCCAGTTGCGTCGGGATCGATTGTCCTAGAAGAGCAATCGTGGTCGTCACTCCCGGAGCCTACATCTGCTCTAATTTCTTAATCAAACCTAAACAATTTTTTGGATGCAATTGAGATAACCCTTGTGTCGCATTCGGGGATTCAGATTCAGACGACAAGTTGACAAGGTATCGAAATCGATGTACACTTATTTGGATTAAAATCAACAAGAATTCAAGAAAGTGAAAACCATTCGTAACATTCAGATTACAGTTGTCGTGAATGATAGCTCGGACCCTTTTTTTCGATCGATTGACGTAGCTTTAAATTGAGAGTGTGCTGATCCCTCGCTTCCCCACACCGGCGGTAACGAATTCATAAACATTTTCTGGTACTTCGAGCCGGACATTTGGGTCCGCGAGGGAGCACAAACAGTTGAATCAAGAGTCAAACTGACTTGCTAGAATTGTATGGTAATGCCCCCTGCTAAGCTTGTTGTTTATTATTTATTTCCGGTGCTAGGATTGTATGGTGATAACAGACCTCACACTTACTATGACTAGGTGATTACTATGATAATGTCCTCTCGCATAAATGCTTTCAGGTGCTTCGAACCATGAATTCATATGCATATATTCTGATTAGACAGATCGAATTTTTGCGAAGCATGCATCCGGCTGGACACAGCCGGGTGCCATGCGAGAGCGCCGACCGAGGCCATGACTGTGACGATGTAGAAGCATGCATCCGACTTGACACAGCCGGATGCCATGTGAGAGCGCCGACCAATGCCGTGACTGTGCCGATGTAGAAGCATGCATCCGACTTGACACAGTCGGATGCCATGTGAGAGCGCCGACCAAGGCCATGACTGTGAGTTTGACTGGCATGCATCTGGCTGGACGCGGCCAAATGCTATGAGTAGCATGTACCTGACTGAACGCGGTCAGGTGCTATGTGAGTGCACCGTATAAGGCATGACTATGACATTAAGCAGTTGCGACTGAAACGACATTCGACTGAGCAGCAATTCATACTGATTGACATCAACTTCTTACGGAGTTTCTTGCAAATTTCTTTCTGTGAAACTTATCTGTAGCGTGACCTTTCACCCCTTGAATTTTTGCTGCAACTCCAGGCTGTTTCCTCGAATCTTAGCAATAATGGTATCCAAGATCTGAGAGTTGAACATTCCAAGTTCTTCTGTTTCTTGACTTTCTATGTTTCGACTTTCTCTTTCATATGACAAAATGGGGACTTTAGGATTATGTCTTGTTATCAAACTTGTTACAGGTTACCAACCTACTGAATAATTGTCGCTATGAGAGCTATGGAACTTCTGAAGATTCAATTATCCCTGATAAGTTCGATTACCAATATCAAAAGAAATGTGTTTGCCGCTGAGCGAGATAAAGTTACCTCCGGATTTCTATGAATTCAGACACAGCTACTGAATGACTACTCTCAAAAGTTTCAATCAAATCACCTCGAGCTGGTGAGTAAGGATACTCTCGCCAAAGAACCATATTTCACTGACAACCAGTTTGATGCTACCGAAGCTACCTCCGTTGAAGTGCAAAGCCACTTGTATGGTGAACAAACTCATGTAGATCGTGTAGCGAACCTTTCTGCGCTTACAATGGATCATCCAGCAACGGTCTTTCGGTCACATGCGCAGACTCATTTACCCAGGATCAATCTTCCTACATTCTCAGTGCGACGATAATATTGGGAATCCTTTCGTGATCTCTTTCGTTCCATGGTGCACAATGATGCCTCACTCACTCCGGTGCAAAAACTATACTACTTGAAAGGAGTGGTTCAGGGTACAGCTAAGAGCGCTTTGGAGACGATTCCGATTACGGAGGCCAATTATCCGACAGCTTGGAACCTTCTCTTGAATCGTTACGACAATAAGAGATTATTATTGCACGATCATCTACAGGCCGTAACTTCCATCAATTCCTTAAAAGAAGAAAGCGCAGAGGGTTTACAAACTCTATTGGACACACGTACACGGCGGAGAGAATCCTTAAGCCCCCTCATTAGTTGCCCGATCGATAATTGGGATCCCTTATTCGCATTCATAGCTGCCAAGGGAATGGATCCTGTTACCCGCCGAGATTGGGAGAATCAGCTAGGAGAAGAAGATACAACTTTTGTCTCTTCCGAGATTGAAGCGTTCCTCCAACAGAGGATTCGCGCACTCAAGGTTACCGAAATGCTACGCAAGCCGGGGCGCGAGAGTCGTGCTGCTGTTCCTAATTGGAACAGCCTTACGAGCTACCAGAAGCAGTCGAAGTTACTGGCTACCTCAGTTACTCGAAAGTGTGCAGTCTGCAAAGAGGACCACTACACCCGCTCCTGTCCTCAGTGGACAGAACTCGACTCAACCCAGCTGCGCGAGACTGCCCTTCAGCTTCATCTCTGTTTCAACTGTCTGTCTTTGGGGCATCTCAGGAAAAATTGTGCTTTGAAGTTCAGTTGCCAGCGATGCCAGGAACGTAATCACACTTCCCTTCACGGTTCTTCAGACCGCAAGCGAGCAAGACCTAGCGACTTGGACAATTCAACTGCTAAGAAGTCCCGTTTTAACTCTGAGACTGGCTCGTCAGCAACTGAGAACCCATCTACATCTTCCTGACAAGTTTTGCTTGCTACGGCACAAGCTCTCTTGAAAACCACGGACGGACGTCAGAATAAAGTCATGGTCCTTCTCGATCCTGGTTCCGAAACCAGCTTCATATCACGCCCTTTGGTTTGACGCCTTGGTCTTCCGCAACAAGCTGTTAATATCCCCATCAGCACGGTTGGAAATAAGTCCATCGAGATTGCTCGTAGACGAGTGAATCTTCGCCTTGAGTCTTTGAAAGGAGCATTACCTGTACAGGTGAACACCCTAGTGCTTCGCGACCTTGGCATGACTACCCCATCGCAGAAAATTGTCCAGCAGGACTGGAATCACTTCGAAGGGCTTCCATTAGCGGATCCAGAATTCGCTGTGCCAAGACCTGTCGAGGTACTCTTGGGCGCTGACATTTACGGCTCACTTCTTCTAGATGGAATGCGTCGCGGATCACGCGAGGCTCCCGTTGCTCTCCGCACTGTTTTTGGATGAGTTGTGATCGGCCCGGTTGGATTGTCCAAGCCATCAGATAACTCAGACCCTTCTATAACCGTAATGACCTTAAGTAGTCATCAAAAGCACAACCTTGCTGAAATTCTGAAGCGATTTTGGGAACAGGAGGAATTAAACATTCCCTCCATGATTTCACTCAAATTTCAGGAGTGTGAACGAGCCTTCATGGCTGGATGCCGACGAGACAGCTCCGGTCGATACATTGTGCGACTTCCTATTCGACCGTCTTGTATTCCCACCCTGGGAGAATCTTTACAAGGAGCCAAACGAATACTCAATTCCGTGTGTCAGCGATTAGAGAAAGAAGCTCTGCGAAATAAGGAAAACACGCGATTCATGTCTGAGTATGAAAAGCTAGGGCACATGCACCTCATTCAACCTTCATAGGTATTACCGGGTACCAGACCCACATATTATATTCCGCATCATGCTGTTTGGCGAAATGCAGATGGTCATCCGAAACTTCGCATTGTCTTCAATGCATGACAAAGAACATCAGGGCTTGTTTTGAATCATCCGTTATATACAGGACCAAAATTACAAAATGACCTTGCTTCCGTTTTGATGCGTTGGAGATTCCCTCGCGTTGCCTTTTGCGCTGACATTGAGATGATGTACCGTCAGATCCAAGTCGACGATAGGGATGCTGATCTTCAGCGCATCGTCTGGGGAAAGCCAGGAGCCAAAGAAGACAGTCACTATCAACTTCGGACGTTAACCTATGGAATGTCATGCTCTCCGTATCTAGCTATTCGGACACTTCAACAGTTAGCAACAGATGAAGCTACGAGATACGTTGATGCATCAGAGCTCATTTGCAAGAATATTTATGTTGGTGACATCTTGTCAGGCGCAGGTGATGAATTCTGCTGCCAAACTTCGAGATCAACTAATTCAACATTTGAAGTCCGGAGGAATGCACCTGAAAAAATGGGCTTCCAACCACCCTCCTCTCTTAGCTGGAATACCTAAGTGTGATCGTCTACGTCCAAGTTGGCTACAATTTGAGACCGATGGCCCGGTGAATGCACTGGGAGTCGCCTGGGATCCTGCCTTTGACGTATTTCGATTCAAGGCCCCAGCAATCGACAATGACGGTTTGATGACTAAGAGGATGGTTCTTGCAGCCATCTCCCGACTGTTTGATCCAGTTGGTTGGCTCAGTCCGATCACCATCGTTGCGAAAATTCTGATGCAGGATCTCTGGAAGGCTCGAATAGGTTGGTTCCTAATCCTTTACTCCTACGATGGAAAATATTTCAGACTAATCTGTCTGACATAATCGACATGCCAAATGAAACCCTCCGTGCTTGAATTCAAGCCGCGTGATTTGAGGAAAGCAAACGTTACCTCATACGTCATCGACTGATCCTCCACATTCCTATGGAAGATGCCGTGCATCCTCTTGTCGAGGAGCTGTTCGCGGAAGTTTTTCTCCTGTGCTTTTTCAATCCAGCCTTTCAGGAGTGAGCACTCGAGATGGATATTAATTGAAGCATTTTGCTCACCCCTGATATTGAAGTCAAGGTCGAATGTTTCAGCAGCCTCCTCCGCTGCTATGTACATAAACGCTCCTTTGCCCACCTCTTTGTACTTTCTGACCACTTTAAGAAGAGGTTCTCGTCCATTTGTGACTATATGTGCTGTACCCAGAATAATCCTGTTGTAAAGACATTCAAGATTCAGTATTCCGCGACCACCCTGACGGCGTGAGATGTAGAGTCACGGAACAGAAGACTTGAGGTGCATGTTCTCGTTCAAGTGCGTAACCTTTCATGTCCCGATATCAAGGGATCTGAGCTCGTCCTTCGTCCATGGAACCACTCCAAATAAATAGAGTAAAACCAGAATGGCAAGCATGTTCGTTGCAGATACTTTGCTCCTTACCGACAGTTCGGAAGATCAAATCTGTCGGATGAGACATTTATATCTGCTTCGGGGAGTATCCTCTAGCGTAGACCTTCAGATCATTCATGTAAAATACATGAGTGACCTTATGCTTTCGATTTCCAGGTTCAGTGCAAAAGTACCCTTCGGAATGACGAAGTGCGAGAGATGATGGCAACAATGTAAGGCAAAAGAGGAGCGGGCTCATGATGTGCGGATGAACCGTCAAGCTTTCCAACAGACAGATGATAAGTCCATGGGAAGGTGAATCGAAAGTTTTCCGGTAATCAATCCAGGCCATCGATAGGTTGCGCTTGTAGGATGCTGCGTCTTTGCAGACACGTCTATCGATAAGCAGTTTCTCCCGACATCCTGCTATGCCTTTCTTTGAACTGCGCACACAGGTCCGATTGTCCGAACAATTCTATCATTATGGATCTTATACAGTGTGTGCAGACAAGCAGGAGTATTGTGCCCGCTTCCACCAACCACTCCGGAATAGGCTCTTCCGAATTTACATATGAGGTAAAAATGCGGGCCTCAAGCTAGTGGGTTGAAGAAAACTTCTTCCACCAGAAGGTCTGGATACCATCTAGTCCCGGAGCGGAATGGTTCTTTATGCCTGTTAATACTTTTTTCACCTCCACGGCAGTGATAGTTAGGCGTTCCTTCTCAGATGTTATGAGGGAATTGCACAGCTCCTTGAAGCCATTCATGTTATTTGAGTCTTCTTTCACGGGACGTTGGACTTCGCAGACTCCTCTCCAAAATGCTTCGACCTTCTCTAGTTTGGGCGGATGGTCGACAGTAACTGGAGGATCTTGAAAGAGACGAGATGAGTCAGAAAAAAACTGTAGGCATTTTCTGACTCACCTCTCCCTCCGCTCTAGACTTCTCCTAGCGTCAGATATTACCCGCATTCTGTCAGCAATATGCTGCCTGATGGTCAGCAGCTTTGACTTGTTAAGTGTGTGATAACGGATCCGCAGTTCGCGCGCAAACTGTCGAACTTTGGTGATGAAATTCCTGCTAGATGTTATGTAGTCAATCACACACCAAATGTGGGAATCGTACTGTCTCACGCTGCATATATTTGTGTTTAGTTGATGCATTCGTCTTTTGGTCTTATGGTCATCTGTTGGTTTCGGTTTCCTTTTTGCATCCGCCAATGCTCTCGCTGCATTATTCCAGCGAACACGTTCTGTAAATGTTACATAAAAAAAGGGAACATTTATACCTAACATTATGACAATCGTGTGCCATAACAATTATAGAACATAAAGGTCACACTGTTCTGTAACGCTGTTACTGTAAGGATACGTAACAGTTTCAGAATTCTGTGATGTAACTAATATAGAACAGAGTGATGGAACTGTTATGTAACTAGAATGTTACACGTGTTCCAAGAACGGGACATAAAGGTCACATTTTTCTGTAACGCTGTTGCTGTAAGGATATGTAACAGTTCTAGAATTCTGTCATGTAACTTATATAGAAAAGAGTGATGGAACTGTTATGTCGCTAGAATGTCACACGTGTTCCAAGAAAGGAACATAAAGGTGACATTGTTCTGTAACGCTGTTACTGTAAGGATATCTAACAGTTCTGAAATTTGGTAATGTAACTAATATAGAACAGAGTGATAGAACTGTTACGTCACTAGAATGTCACACGTGTTATAGAAATGGACAAAAAGGGGCATACTGTTCTGTGACGACCTTAGTTCAGAGTTGTGCCGACAGTCGGGCGCAGTCAGTTACTAGAACTGAATAAGAATACGCTGACGATAGCAAGCGGTTCGATAGCGTAATTGGCTAAGGCATCGGCTAGGTACATTCGAGTTAGGTAGTGTAGGTAGGTTTCGAATCCCCAGCGAGTGCGATTTTTCAACAGGTTTAAGCGTGTGTTTATATGTATAGAGGGCCGTGCGCGAAATTGTGTTATTATGGAATTGTTAGAGAACGATCACAAAACAAATTTACATCGTAACACTGTTACATATGTGTTACGGCATTATTACAGAACAACGTTCCTCTTTAACCCTGCTCCTAAATTCTTCTGAAAATCCTTATGAAATATAACGCTGTTCCAGAATGGTTACAGAACGATTACAAAAAAAATTTACATCTTAGCACTGTTGCAAATGTGATACGGCACTATTACCGAAAAATGTTCCTTTGTAAACCTGTTCCCAAATTGTTCTAAAAATACGTTCCGAAATATAACGCTGTTCCAGAATTCCTACAGACCAAATTTACATCGTAACACTGTTACATATCTGTTACGGCATGATTACAGAATAATGTTCTTCTGTAACCCTGTTCCTAAATAGTTCTAACAGTACTTTTTGACATATAACGCGGTTTCAGAATTGTTACAGAACGATTACAGAACAAATTTACATTGTAACACTGTAATATATGTGTTACGTCACTATTACAGAACAATGTTACTCAGTAACCCTATTCCTAAATTATTCTAAAAATAATTTTTCACATAAAACGCTGTTCCAGAATTGTGACAGAATGATTAGAGAACAAATTTACATCGTAACACTGTTACATATGCACTTGCCTAGCACGGGAGTTGTTCATCTCCGGAGAGTCGCGGGACCGGTACCTTCAGTGAAAAAGGTTCTCTAAGTACTTAAGGCTGTTGCTCTTGGTGTTTCGGGACCTACCTTAAACTGTCGGTCCCCCTCCCACCACCAAGTCAGTGTGTGGGAGATGTGCGAAGGAATAGAGAAGAGATACAAGAAAAATTGGAACCCTTAGGGGACACATTGGAAGCTTCCATTCCATTCCACTGTTACATATGTGTTACGGTACTATTACAAAACATGGTTATTTTGTAACACTGTTCCTAAATTGTTCTAAATATATTTTTTCACATATATCGCTGTTCCAGAATTGTTACAGATCTTTGACAGAACATGGTTCTCTAACAGCGTTATAGAACTGCTACATCCATTTGGGGACAAAATTACTCAGACCATGATCTAGGTATGTTCTTAACCTGTTACAGAACCTGTTCTTTTCCCTTCTAGAACTGTTACATCACAGTAACAAAGCAGTTTCCACTAGGATACAAGCTAAAATTGATAGACCAGAGGTCAGATTCTTTGAAAAAATCTTCACGAAGCTCGTCATCCAGTTCAGTCAGATTTTTGCGCTTAAGAGAAACCTGGATGTTGATGTTTCTCCGTTCTGGCTACGGTAGGGTAGAAGCTTAGCTTACATAACTTCTCAAAAGGAGGTTTTCGGCATGGTTTCGAAGACGTTGATTCAAAAAGTGCGAGAGCTCTGTGTGTTTCTCGCACCACAGAGCATGCAAGCGTGCCACGTGACCTTCTCGTTCAGGGGACATACTGGTATCGTAGCATTCTAGCAGGTCATCATTGAGTCGATCCGTCCACCTAGTTAATTTGGTAGTGTTAATACGGGCGGGAAGCCCATGGAGAGTACCCCTGGCCCTCAAGCTACAAAGCCTATTGTGCCACACCCTTACTTATTCACTTTCAGTAGTCGACCCCAGACCTCTTGACTAAGCCCAGTATGTCGACCACTGATCGCGTTGTAATTTCATCTGTTTCCATAAAATGGGCCCCGAGGGTCTTTTGCTTGAGCTTAGCTAATGCATGGCACTGGCATAATACATGCAGGGATGTTTCGTCACCCCTGCCGCATTTTCTTCACTCTGTCGTGGGCTTATACCCCATTTTGTGCATATGATAGTTCAAGTGGTTGTGCCCTGTTAGGGTACATATCACAGTCCTTATATCTTTCTTGGGTAAGCCCAGGATTTCCCTTGTTCTGCCCATCCTATAGGTATATCCCAGGATGGATTTCGCCTGACGGCAACCCTGAGTTTGTTCCCAGCATTCCCGGTGTTTTTTTCGGATCCAGTTTTTAATAGCCATTCCGACACAGCAAGACGCTAATCCCAGTACCGGTTCCGGTCCTATGTATTCACTCACTGCACTGCGTTTTGCCAACTGGTCCGTCTTCCCGTTACCCTTGATCCCTGTGTGACCAGGGACCCATATAAGAGCCACTTTGTTTCTTTCTGCAAGTTGGTTTAATGTCTTTTTGCATTCCCAAACCAGTTCTGATGTAATGTCTGTTTTCCCCATTGCAGGTAGTGTCGCTTGGCTGTCCGAACACATCGTAATCTGTCTGCTGGCAGCGTTTTCCTCTATTAGTGTTTCAGCACAGCAAAGGACGGCCAGAACCTCCGCCTGAAAGACAGTATCTTGTCGCCCAAGGGTGAACCCTATCCCTTTCCTTCTGTTGCTGTCATAAATTCCTGCTTCTGACCCTCCATCTCCCCTAAAGCCATCTTTATACCAGATTTCGCCTGCAGAAGCGGGTTACCGTCTGCTTTCCACATATCCCTGCTTGGGATGCAGACGCGAAAAGCTTTGGCAAAGTTGAAGCGTTTTGTTATTTTGTCTGCCCTCATCTGTAGAATCCGTAGTGCGTTGGTATCACTCGGGAGCCTAGAGAGTCCGGTCCCCGAAGGCCATCTGTTTGCTCTTGCCAGGCGGCCCATCGTGTGTGTCGCTCTAGCGGTGATCGCAACATGTAGAGGTTTCTCGCAGAGCTTGAATCCTATCGCCACTGTGGGCGTAGTCTTCATTGCTCCAGTCAAACTCCTAAATGCTAGCGTTCGTAATTTTTGCAGCCTGTCCTGCGTTGTTTCAAGTTCTGCCCGTGGCCACCAGACCACGGTCGCATGTATTAGCCTAAGTGTTAGGACAGCAGAGTAGAGCCATGCAAGTATTTTAGGCCCTAGTCCCCACGTCAACCCAAAGGCACTCCTGCACATCCAAAAAGTTATAACAAATTTCCTGCATTGGGTCTCCAGGTTCTTTGCCCAGTTCAGCTTGCTATCTAGGATTACTTCCAGCTTTTTACCTGAATCTGAAAATGTCAGCTTCCCACCAGAGAACACAGGTGCGTCAACTTTCGGAATGTTATAATTTCTCGTGAAAATTACCAAGTTGGTCTTTTCTGGATTTACCGAGAGCCCTGAGGTATCGCACCAGAGCTCTACGATGCGCAACGCCGACCTCATACGACGCATCAGCGTTTCCAGATGAGTCCCCCTGACTAGCATTACAAAGTCATCCGCATATCCCTGAGTATGGTACCCCTCTTCATTTAGCCTTTGAAGAAGGCCGTCCATTACAATGTACCACAGGAGGGTCGACAGGACACCCCCTGTGGGCAACCGGCGTAGCATGCTTCCTGTCCAGCACACTAGCTGGAATCGACCTGGTGTCCCAAAGTCTCCGTTGATACACCTCCTTCGAAACCCCCGCCTGACAACCTCTACTGAGGGGGGCAAGCCGGGGTGTTCAAGGATTAGTTGACCCTGGTGCCATTCAGCTCTTGACACGGCTACCACATCTTAGCTTGGGAGCATGAAAACTCGCGCTCTCGATATTCCAGTGGGCTTTGCCATTAACCCCTGGAAGGATCACTCCTTAGTCTAAGTCTCACCGTACATAGTCCGGCAGTTCCCCAGAGTAGGCACACCTCGCGATGCAGCCCCTCAGGTTCACCTATTTCAGATCTGTGGTCTAGTGAGCCCCGTAAGCCCTCCCAAAAGCTACAAGGTCCCGCCATCCCTCGGGAGGGATCCGTCCAGCTAAAAGTCCCGAGATTCTGCCTGTCCATCGCATTTACCTAGTCTTGATTGGCTCCTCCAGCTCCAAGGTAATCGGCATTGTTGTCCGGCCTATTGCCGGGAGCCCTGCGCGTTCGATTGTTTTGAATTGCACTTACTAAAACTATGCCTGGTGTTATCATTGTTGTTACCACAAGAACCTAAGGAAAGGGGTTCGTCTATCCTTGTAGAGCCCCGCATGCAAGGACAAGGCTACATACTCTGAGAGGTCACCCGGTATCTCAGAGTTACCGTTAGAGACACCTCGCCCAGGTGCTATTCAGCTTTCGGCACGGTGTCCACGCCTCCGCTTGATAGTCTAGGAATTTGTTATTTAGTGTCTCGCTAAATGGGTTCAACGCTAAACAGAACCGTATTGCACTGAAGTAGTTTCCTTGAAAGATACTCACCATAATGCATATTGATCTAGTCATCCTCAGTTGTCCATGATCAAAATACTTCATTCTTGTGACCAAAAAAATTATTTTAGGACTCAGAAATTCGATGATGAGTGGGCACATTTTGCAAAATTGAGAGACTTCAAGTGAAAGGGCATCTAGTACGGAAGAAAACACTTGCTTGCGTAGTAACTTTGACCCAGGATGCACAATCGTCAGATACTTGCACCAGAATTTGTGCACCATTTCCGGACCTGGAGTATTTTAGTCATTTGTCCTTTTCAAAACCCCTGAAACATCTAAAGCTGTGCTGTTAGTCAGCTCCATTTCCGCGTTATTGCTTACTCTCGCTTTCACTAGTTAAAACCAGGCAGCGTTGGAATTGTTTCTGTTCGCTTTTCATCGAAAATCCTTCCAGTAGTCATGTCTGGTTTTTCTGGGATTTCGCTGTTTACATCAACGTTATTAATATCCGGATGTTGTTCCAGTGGATCCGGTATTTGATGTACATTGTCCTGAGCACCTATGCCTTTAGCTACAGTCAGGTATTCCTCATCCACAACTTCCAAAGTAAGTTCGTTAGTAGGCAGCTGCTGTTCCACTTCCATTTTGATGACAGCTATTTTAGCAGCCAAAAGCAATCTGTTTACAGATATTGAGCGTTTTTGGTCCGCTAGATTCTGTAAATGTATTCTCTTGGCTAGCTCTAAATAATCAGATAAGAAGAATCGATGGTGTTCTGTCCTCACACTCTTCGCACTTCTCTCTACCAAAAAATAAAGGCGCATAAAATCTCTGTTCATATGATTGTTCCATTTTAATAGCCTTCTTGGTTGCTGAACATCTGATGCTGCTTCTCGCTTAATTAGACATCAGGTTGAGCAAGAACATTCATTCTTGCTGCTTCATCGTCTGATTATGCTTCCTTTAACAGAAATTCACTATCGACGATTTTCCACGACAAATCAACCTGCCCTTTAATCTCCGTTGCTCAGTCTTCTGAGATAAAAAGATTAATCCTAATGTCCTTCACCTAAGCAATAAGTTTTTCTACTGATACATCCTGCATGTCACGATACTTTGCAGCAAACTTCGTTCTGAAATTGTATTCGTTTTCGCTTTTGATTTCATACTTCGCACTGTCATAAAAGGGATGCACCTATTCCTCTTTCATTGTGGTATCCTACTAGGTACTCTCCCACGGCATTTCTGTTGATGCGGTTGTTTTGAATTGCTTACGCTAGCCAAAGCATCTTTAGTGCCGTTGCCCTTTGTTATCTGTCTCTCTAGCATGTAAAATCCTATCAGTAGCAATGCTACAGTCAACATAGCCTCCAAAATCATAAGAGAAATGCTCAAGCCCTACTGGGACTATAAGTATTATTTAAATTATATCACGTTAAACTACGATTACACCGGCACACAAAAAAAACACTTTTCTGTTCTACAGATGCGACACATATACTCCCATGTATTCTGACCCGCTGAGCACGAATCCGTGGTCCGTTTGACCCGAGCACATCTGGGTCAAGGGCATTTGAAGGTCAAACGGACAGAAAAGTCATTTGGATGAAGATAACTACCATGATTTATGTTTTTTGGGTCGCTGAATCCAAATCCGGGGTCCATTTGGACTCAGCGAGTCAAGGTCAAGGTCGTTCCAAGGTCAATTTCGTTCATTCCACTAAAAACAAATTTCTGACTGCAAATTCTGAAAGAACGGAAGATCTTACGTCCAGATATGTATGTTATTATTCTTTTGTGACGACCTGTTATGGTCATTTTATTTAAATATATAGATGATTCATATGGGTAAATGGTAAATGGGCTACATGGGACTAGACTACCATACTAATATATTGTGGGGGTCGCTAAGTCTGAATCCGAGGCCCGCTTGACCCCACGGTGCCAAGGTGAAGGTCATATCAAGGTCATATCAAAGTTAGATCGAAAGGAAAATGTGTTACCGATCCAAAATTTGACTTCTACATGTGGGTAAACTTTCCCTGGCGTCTCGATATTTTTCTGCTTTTAGCCACACTTGTAAGGAACTTTTGACAGCTCTAACGATTCGGTAAGTGAGCATTTATGAAGCCGCCCTTGTCCGATTTGCCTGTTACACCAACGATCAGCTAACTTCACTTGAGCGAGCAAAGCTAGTGGCTTCAAATTTTAAAGACGGTGGTGACAACTTTCATGAGAACAAAAGACAGTTTCTGTACGAAGTTACCTGCAACACCATTCACCCGAAGTTTTTTCTGTGCTCCACGTGGTGACGGCGGTAAACGGATTTTTTTCTTGCTTTTCATTTTCGGCTAAGCCCTGTGGTGAAGGCATTCTGCCGTCATGGCTGGCACGAGAGAAAGTACAATACAGGGTATTGGACGCCCAGTATCGGCGATTGGTCAGGGTGAGGAAACGGGCCCGCAATCGTCGTCATCCAGCTACCGCCACCCTTTATTGGTTGGCGATTCAACTGATAAAGAATATAAAGCTACAACAAGTAATTATGTTTTTACCAGCCATGACTGCAACAGCGATAAAAATGTTCTTTGCTACGTTTGTGGAAAGAATGAAGTCATCACTTGCCGTAGGTCAATGAATGAGCAATGTAGAGACATATATCGTCAATGTTATAAAAGAGAAATTTCCCTTCAAAATGAAACATTTGCTCCAGATAGCATTTGCAGTGCTTGTTACACTATGCGTTTACGTTGGAATAAAGTGAGAAACAATAAAATGTTAAAATACTCCTCACCGGTAATATGGTCAATACCTCAATCAGAAAAAGTCTGTTATTTTTGCAACACAAAAGTTAAAGGATTCAACGTTAAAAACAAATCAAGAATATCTTATGCAATAGTGTCATCTGACATAACTGCAAAGTCTAATCAAGAGTCTGCTATCGAAAATATGGATACGACCTCAATGATAAATGAAGCTTCGACAAATAAAGAGACAGATAGAGAGGTTATGTTAGACGGTGAAGAAGAATCTGATGATTGCTCATACGAAGACCATGAAAATGAAGAATATGTGCCAAAATTGCGGAGAAAGCAAAAAAATGAATCTATAAGACTATTCAACCAAGATAGTTTAAACGATTTCACCAGGAGCATGGGTCTTCCTGAAGATGCTTCTGAATATATGGCAGCTGAGTTAAAGAGCCGTGGAATGGTAGAACAGGGGACGAAGTCATATTTCTACAGGAATCGAGAAAAGAAGTTTCGTCAGTACTTCAATAAAGATGAAGAAGGTATGTTGGTATATTGAAGAGACGTTAACGGTTACGAAAACGTCCAATATGTATTGGAGAAAATTGAATATGACAAACGTAAGTGGCAAGTTTGTGGTGATTTGAAAATCATAACCATTCTCCTTGGTCAACAATCAGGATATACAAAGTATCCCTGCTTTTTGTGTTTGTGGGACAGCAGGGATCGCACGAATCATTACAAGAAGAAGGTTTGGCCAATAAGAGAACAACTTGAACCTGGAAATCATAATGTATTTCAACAACCTTTAATTGATCCATCAAAAGTATTGCTCCCGCCTCTGCACATTAAACTTGGACTTATGAAACAATTCGTCAAAGCTTTGAATAAAGAAGGAACATCTTTTCAGTACTTGACAAATGAATTTCCTCGATTAAGTGATGCTAAATTGAAAGAAGGAGTATTTGATGGACCTCAGATCCGTAAAATGTTTTACGACGAAAATTTCATCAAGACAATGACAGGCTTAGAAAATGCTGCTTGGCTCAGTTTTCCAGATGTTGCTCAAAACTTCTTAGGAAATTACAGAAGTAATGACTACAAAGCAATCGTAGCAAATATGGTGAGGAACTATCGACGCTTGGACAGTTTGATGAATCTCAAACTTCATTTCATGGACTCTCATATTAGCTATTTCCCTGAAAACTTAGGCGATTACAGCGAAGAGCAAGAGGAGCGTTTCCATCAAGATCTAAAAGACGCTGAACTTCGATGGCAAGGAAAATGGGACGTGAATATGTTGGCTGACTACTGCTGGCTGCTAAAGAGAGATCAAGTACCTGGCGATGAAGATGGTGATAGTTCGAAGAGAACTAGAAATCCACTGCATAGATCCTTTGACAATAAAAGAGAACATTATAGGCGAAAGAAAGAATAAACGCTATTCCAAAATGACATACCGTAACTCTCGTTTAGTCCTGATTCGTTGGGTTAAAGGAGATTCAGATTCGAATTCAGCTACCCTTAAAACATGTAAAAGTCAAATTTTGGAACAGTGACACATTTTTCTTCCGATCTAACTTCGATATGACCTTGATCTGACCTTGACCTTGGCGCCCTGGGGTCAAATGGGCCTCGGATTCAGACGAAGCGACCCCCACAACATATTAGTATGGCAGTCTAGTCCAATGTAGCCCATTTACCATTTACCCATATAAATCATCTATATATTTAAATGAAATGACCTTAACATGACCTTAGAGGTTGTCATAAAAATATAAAAACATACATATCTGGACGTAAAACCTTCCGTTCTTTCATAATCTGCCGTCAGAAATTTGTTTTTAGAGAAATGAACGAAATTGACCTTGAAATGACCTTGGCTTCGACTCGCTGAGTTCAAATGGACCCCGGATTCGGATTCAGCGACACAAGAAACATAAATTATAGTAGTTATCTTCACACAAAATACTTTTCTGTCCATTTGACCTTCAAATGCCCTTGACCCAGATGTGCTGGGATCAAACGGACCACGGATTCGTGCTCAGCGGGTCAAAATACATGGGAATATATGTGTCGCATCTGTAGAACAGAAAAGTGTTTTTTTTGTGTGCCGGCGTTATGAATCAATGTCTCAGGCTCAAGATGGTTACAGCACAATATATGAAATGCATTCTTGTTATATAATATTATGTCATAACTTTTGTAATGGTATCAACTGATCTGATAAAAGCAGTATGCTTAATTAGACATATTGGGCAAATCTGGTGTGTACCCCATTATTCATTCGCCAACGGCGATACCACGCTGAAAACACCAGTTCTCGTTAGATAACTGAAGTTAAGCAGTGTTGGGCGCGGTCAGTACTTGGATGAATGACCATTCGGGAATGCTACCGCGTATTGTTGGCTCGTCGTGGGTGTGGTGAGCCCACACTTGTAGTTATTTACTACAAGAAACTATCCACCTAGAAACACTACCCGAATCGGGTATACATACATACATACATACATACATACATTCACGGACTGAATTGCAGCCAAGTGCATGATTGAGGGACCTACAGCTTAAGAAGGAATCCGAACCACTAGAACCTCAGTGAAGGTACATAGAAAAAATTTCCAGAGGTACCGGCTCAGGGATCGTACACCAGACCTCTAACGTGAAGTCCAAGCGCCTAACCAATTAAGCCACCAAGGCTATATACGATCATTATTTTTTTTCAAACTTGTATTCGGGTGAACCCGGTTTTCCATCAAAGCCACGGACTGAGTCAAATGACTAATGAAATGAGGATTTTATTAGTTAATTTATTACGATGTTTGAAATCATTTGCGATGATGTTGTGGATACAAAATTAAAAGCATGGTGTAGTTTGCAGTTCTTTTTTCACCCCTGTTATGCTTACACAGCGACTGAGAGTGTTGGAGGTGACAACAGTCGCCCCTGTATGCTTTCATAGATCTAACATTTATCACTCCATAGGTCTTTAGTCGCTTGCCTGCGGATGAATAGCTGCATGTTTCACATTCCTCCATATTGTCTTTACTTTATGTCTTTACTTGATGTCTTTATTCACTGTATGTGTTTTTTTATGTCTTTACTTTATGTCTACTTTATGTCTATGAGCTATGTCTTAGCTCGCTATACTTTTGGATCTTGATTGTATGGGTTTCCTGCAAATTTCGATTAAGTGGACAAACGATGTCGACGATGTAGACTCTTCCACCTTTTTTTTCTCGCATCAGGATGTCGGGTCGATTGGCTCGTGTGTAATGATCCGTCTGGATAGTGACATCCCAATATAAGATGTAATCTTCGTTTTCTAAAACAGGCATTGGAATGTATCTATAGAAAGGCACTCTTTCTGTTAAGAGTACAAAGTTGGGGCAAGTTGTTGATGTATAATACCCGCCACATCATTATGTCTGTGCGTATATTCTCCTATAGCCATTACGTGACAACCATCAAAAATGTGCTCGATGGATTCGTTGGTATCTCCGCTTAATCGGCACCGGTCAACCACATCTTGATGTAACACGTGTTTGCGATAGTTTCTGGTGCTGACAACCCTAGCCTGAATCGCGATAATGTATTTTCTAGTTTTTCTTGTTATAGGTGGAAGCAGCCACACGTGTCCACTGCAAAGCTCATGACAATCGCTTGAGGGTACCTATTTACTGCCGCCAGAAGAATATTGAGGTCCTCTTTTGAGGAAGCGAAGAGTTTGATGTCGTCCATGTATAGAAGGTGGTTGACCTTATATTCTCTTCTGCTCTGCTGGCCACATAGGCATTCAGAGCTTTTGCCTCAGAGCACAATAGATAAATTTTATGATTTTTATGACATATCTTGTCCGCCACAAGAGCATAAGCTCTTTTATGCATCTCAATATTTTTGGATTCACCTCTCGGCAATCGCTCGGATGCGGAAGGGAGTCATTCCACTCCCCAGCGCCCCCAAAAACATGTCCGCTTTCCGGAGCACACCATCGGCTCCTTCGAGCAGAAACCGAAATAGAAAGCTCCCCGGTCGTCTCTCTGACAGCACCAGAATTAGGACGTTCAACATCCAGCTTCCTTGTAGATCCGGAATCCAAAGAGAATTTGATAAAAATTAGAAGTTTGCTGCTCGAATTAAAATACGAGCCATACAAGGCCGTGCTACTGACAGGGATACATCCTGATCCTGTGTTGAGGATTGGAACAACCAGGATCACCCTATTCGGCACCCCAGTCGAATTCCACATCGTGAAGAATGACTTCCCAATATCCGGCGATGGTATTGTCGGAAGGCCTTACTTTCGGCAAGAAAAAGCCCAAATATCTCTCAGGCACAATTCGTTGGTCGCCATTTTGGATGCAATCAACCCGATCCCACTGATTGACAAAGAGTCTCGATCAGCCCGGGCATCGCTCAAATCCGAAATTAAACCCTTCGCTAGAATTCTGAAAATCAAGGCTAGGATGAGGCAACCAATCGCCATAAACGTCTTCAATCCAGAAATAATAGAGGGATATCTACCTAGGATACACAACCCTGAGGGAGTGTACCTAGGCGAGGCGGCCGTCTCCACCCACGAAGGATTCTGCCATGTACTTGCCATCAACACCGGGGAGGAGGACGTGGACGTAGAGGTGCCTGCCCAGGAAGTCCTGCCCTACGATTTTATTCAACCGCACGACGAAGAGTCCACAAATTCCGAATCTAAATATTTGGTTAAGGACCTACGAAAGGAAAAATTTAGCTCCTACACGGACCGCGTTAAAAAATTAAGGATAGCTTACGCTGATCTATATTGCGCCGATATTTTCTACATAAACGGAGAAAGGCTCACGACTACGAATGTAGTCCAACATAGGATCCCTACCACTAACGAGGAGATCATAGCCAGGAAGCAATATCGATATCCCAATGAGGCTGCTGTCCAAGTGGCCGTTCAAATAAAAAGACAGTATGATAGCGGCATTATAGGGCATTCCCAGTCCCCTTACAACTCTCCCCTCTGGATCGTCCCTAAGAAACTCGACGAATCCGGCGAGAGAAAATGAAGTATAGTAATCGACTCCCGAGCTCTTAAAGAGAAGGTCATAGGGGACGCATACCCCTTGCCCAATGTTACGGACATCCTCGATCATTTAGAGGAGGCCCAGTATCTTTCGGTGATCGATCTAGCCAGCGGTTTCCACAAAGGAGACCCTCGGAGCTGAAATTACCAAACTCAGTCAGGCTCAAGCCAACCTGTCCCATACGGTTGGTAAGCAAACATACATCGTGAGAGCTCAGCTTGAAGGAATTCACGAATTCTCGAGGAGCAATAAGGAGAGACTAATTCGTCACTCTTGACGTCCAGAGAAATGGAATAATTTTATCGAGATATCCAGGACCATCACCCCAGGCTCGAGTTCCCTACCTCAGGACCCCAGGTGGACCTCAAGGAGTTATCTAACATAGTCTCCATCACAGCCATCTACAAGAAGGAAATCCTGAGCATATTAGTGGACATTTCACTACTGGAACAATGCTACTATTTGACATACCAGTTACATGCAGTACCTGTATTTCAAACAGTACTAGGGAATGGCTCAGGAAGTGCCTACATCTTGCCAAGACACTCCAACACTGCCGCAGGAGAATCCCAACTGACGTCATTCTGCTGGACAGTCAGCGCATAGAGTCCTGAAAAAGGACCTCCTACTATAGGATCTGGAATGACAACTCATCCGTCAACGAAAATGCTCACTACCAAACATGTGAGAGCGAGCTGCTGCTGAACCCTTCAACAACAGCTCTCCGAAGGTGCGACCTACGAGTGACTTACAGTAAAGGGTCGGAATGGGTGCCAATCGACTCCTTGAATGGATGGCTATATTCACTAGTCAAGCCCCTGTCCGCCGAGCTAAGGAGCCCTAATCAAACTAAGACTCTAAACAGTTTGAAAAAATTTGGGCTGATACAAATCCCGTCTGGATATCATCTCAAAACGCATGACTTTTGACATGACACTTTTGAGGGAGCATGGGGATCTCAGCGCGAAGGTCGAGAAGAAAGAGCAACACCTAGGGAATAGCTCCATCAAGGATAAAAAAATTCGCGCCAATGAGAGATCCTTGGAACACCTGGACGAACAGATCAATGAAATGAATCTGTGACATCAATCTATAGCTCATTACCTGATGCTGATCCAGGGTTTTTATGTCGGCCTAGCCCTTCTCGCTATAGGGCTATGTTTTTATCACTGCCGCCCCCGTGCTGAGGCTGGAGTTGCAATGGTGAGATGTCGCAGACGTAAAACCTCTAGAGAGAACCCCAGCAACAACCAGGCCAATAATGATGCTGACCATCCCTCGGAGAACCTCGAAGAGACTCACGCCTATATCGAGCAACCTTCGAAAAGCCAAGGCCCATCGACAGGCATGACCAACTTTGCTTTTGAGGAGATGCCCGCTGTGTCGCCTAGGGTTGCGATACTAACCTCGTCGCACGCCAGCCCGTCCACACCGAACTCAACGATTCAGCTCCCCACGCTAACGATACAATCATTCTGAAATTAAGCTACGTATACCGTGTTATGTGTATGGGTATGAATGGATAAAATAAGTCACTTCCGTTTCTATGAGCATAGCCAGGAAACGTAAGGAAAGAAATCAGGCTCCCCTCACTAGCAAGTTACCCTAAATTTCGGGGACGAAATAATTAAATTCTGGTATGGTTTGTTACGAGCGAATTTCCAAATTTTCTATTAGAATAATTAATGTGGATCCAAATATTATTTCAAGCCATTTCAGGACTTCTGACCATTTCTGACCACTTTTATTACGATTCTTGATTGGAATCGTCAGAAAAAGTCAGAACTAATGAGAAAATGTTCAGAAATCGTCAGAGCTCGGGACAGAAGGATAATCCTTTTATTAGGACTCCAAGAATAAAATGCCATAAAACCTAATCCCTTTTATATCTCCTAGGTTATTCATATTATGTATATATTTATATTTATTTATGCAGATACTCTTTTCACTTATATTCAGTTGTAAATATTTATATACTAAATGACTCTGAAGGTGAATCTTACAATTTTGTCCGTTTTGTCGTATCTCTTTCTCTTTACAAGATACATTATATTTATCCAAATTTTAAATTTTTTAGGAAAATTTTTAGATATCTGAAATCATCGAAACCCGTAAATTCTGAATTTCTAAATTTGAATCTGAATATGGAACAATGAAAAAAATCTATTTTTAATTCTTAATCCTTTTGGGTTAGCCTACCTGTGGTCCTAGTGTTGCGAGCAAATTTCTACGTTTTTCATTGGAATAATTAATGTTGTGTGTTGTGTATGTTGTGTGTGTTGTGTTTCAAAGGACTTTCTGCTCACTCTTAACCTGAAAGCTTACTATCCGAATGCTTAGGCAGCATTTCAAGCTCCCGAGGACTAACACCGACCCAACTTGCGAATGAGGAGAGCAATGACTTAAGAGAATAATTTTTCATCATACCTTTATCAAAAGATCGATTTTCAATGCCTGTAGAGCGAAGCAAAAGTGGCCGAATGCAGCCGAGTTTTCTTTTCATCCCTAGGGAGGAATAGTGATGACGTAGCGGGATGAAAAGAAATGAAAAGGCTCGTGATTGGTCGAAAGCAGAATCTCTCTATTGTGACGCGATCGTTCCCTCTCTCATTCCATTTCCGTCATAATCGCACGAGCGCTGCAGTCAACTTCAAGTGATTACTCTAACCTCTTGTTTACTGTCAAATTTGATTGTCGATTATTCTCAACAAAATGAACTCGATTTAATAAAGGTATGATGAAAACTAACGTACACAACTCGGGTCGAAAGGGTATGAGTGCAATATCAAGAATTGAAGATATTCTGTGATGAAAATATGCTTTCTTTGCAGATATTTAAATTTTGTTTCCTCTTCCCCAAACCAGTCAATGACATGAGGGTGGATTGGGACTGGAAAACAAAAGACTGTACGGAATGAGTAGTGTGCACAGGTCTAGGTAAAAGAGAAAATGAAAAAGATTACGAAACACTGTACCTCTAGGTACAGTCTAATATGAGATAAAAAAAATATAATTGAGGGAAAGGAAAATCAATTCTAAGGCATCAGACCCAAAGACCTAAATTATAAACATGTAAGAGAACCTAAAAAGAATGAAGGTATGGTTGCACTCACTATGCTGGGCGGTCACACACGCGCGCGAGGCACGCATTCCATCTCTCGTCCTCCGACGCTCTACACATCGCCGTCTCATTCTTTGTATGTAGCTACTCTGCCGTGACGATTGCAAGTCTCCGCACTCTACACGTTGTCCTCGCCTTCTTCCTCCATATATTCAATACAAGTAATAATTTAGTGTTTACACATCCGCCATTTTCTTGAAAATTACAATTTTGACTTAATTTTTCGTCATGCGATATTCGAAGATCATAGCAATTCTAATTAAGCGATTATGGCGCTTTTGATATTTAATCACTGTCAGTGGTGAGCGACCTGCTCAACATTCTTACGTATTTATTTCGGACTAGATTGCTGATAATAATCTAGATGGGAAAACGCCCAAAATTAAGTGGTTCTAATCGTACGGAATATTCGTGAATAGTTATTTTTGAGTTTTGTTTAAGCGATTGAATTGAATTTTTCCGGGAGTTGGCCTAGCTCGATTATAGGTTAGAATTTAGAGCTCTTAAGTCTTGTTTAAAATTGCCTAGCATGGAGTTCCGGGCAGAGAAGCCTTACCACTCAAGGTTAGTTTAGGTCGAGTATTTTAGGCTAGGATTTGAGATTTTTTTCTTATTGTGAACATGTCGAGAAAATTATTATTTGAGCCTTGAACAATTTTTAGGATTGTAAACCATTAGATTTTGTCGAGATCCGACATACGGCAGAAGGCAAATTGTTAAATCATGCTCATTATTTCTTGTTTTCGTATTTACCATGCGTCAAATAAATTACATGTTTTATCTGGTGTAAATGTTGAGTTGTCATTTATTGATGTTTTCGAACCCTCTTTATTTGCGAAGCACGCCCAACTACCGAGTCTGAGCTGACCGTGCGAGAAGCCAGTACACTGAGTTCTGTGAATTAAGTTTAGTTTCTCGTTTTTTTGACTTCTGGATTTTTATTTAATTAATTTCAAGATTTTAATTTTGAGAATTATAGTGGCCTCGAACAGGCCTGGCGCTCAATGGAAAATTTAGATTTTTATGAAACTCACGGGAAGCAGTGCCGAAGGTATGTAGTGACTTTAATTATTTAATCATAATTAAATTGCAACATTTCAATATATAAATATATATATATATATATATATATATATATATATATATATATATTATACTATATTATATGATATTATAATTATTTATAGTAGTATATATATATACTATGTAAATTTAATTAAATTACATAAAATTACATTTTAATGTATGCATTAAAAATATAGACAAAAACATCATAAAAGCGACAAATAATATTAATAAAATATTAATATAAAATAAATTAATAATAAAAGTTATGAAATAATCATGAAAGTTATCAGCAATGATTTTGAAAAATGGTTTTATATGTACGTTGAAACGGACGTCTAATGGACGTCTTTTGGACGTCCAATAGACGTCCTAACATATTATTTTTCCGAACAAAAAATCAAGTTTATCGCTCAACTGTCACACCTCAATTCATCATGAAAAAAGTTCCGGCGGGGTATTTTTGAAGTTGAAAATTCATGGAACCTCACTTCCAGAAAATCTAAGTTAAAGTTTAGACAAGCAAAAATCACACAGCTGGAAGTTAAAGAGATTTTCAATGAAATCAAACAATACCATCATAAACTTAAAAAAAATTGCAGCAGTTACATTATTATAGCATGTAATAACAATTACAACAGCTTTTCGAAAAATGAGCGGCCATAAGGGCCGTTTTACCAACAAAATGTTTCTCAAAGGTTCTACTTTTTTATTATGGAGTTTGGTTCCGAATCGTATTCCTGGCATAATTTTCAACAAATCCAAAAATACGATATTTATACTAAAAAATAAAAAATTTATGAGCTTTAAATGTTAATTGTTTCTCTTTTTGCAAACAATATATTTAATAATGCATTATTCGAGCATTTGCCGACGGAAAACTTGTTTTTTTTCGATGTGAGACCTTTTAATAGGGAACTTCTTGGTAATTTCAGCAAAACTAATAATTTCTCAATTGAATTTGTTGGAAAAATAATAAAAGTTATGAAATAATCATGAACGTTATCAGAAAAGGTTTTAAGAAAGGTTTATATATGTACGTTGAAACGGACGTCTAATGGACGTCCTCTCGACGTCCAATAGACGTCCTAACATATTGTTTTTCCAAAAAAAAATCGACTTTATCGCTCACCGGACACACCTCAATTCGTGATGAAAAACATACCGGCGGCGTATTTTTGAAGTTGAAAATTCATGAAACCTCCTTTCTGGGAAATCAAAGTTAAAGTTTAGGCAAGCAAAAATCACACTTACAGCTGGAATTTAAACAGATTTTTAATGAAATCAAACAATACTATCATGAAAATTAAAAAATTGCAGCAGTTACATTACTATAGGATGTAATAAGAATTACAACAGTTTCCCTACGATGAGCGGCCATAAGGGCCAAAAAAAAATCTCCTTCAAATTTGAGCAAAATCGGTTAATATTTAGGGGTGGCACAAAGACCATGAAGTTTCCCATTGACTTAACATGGAAAAAAGTTAGCTTTTTGTAAATCTAATATTTAAACGCGATAATATGTTACGAATAATTCCATGTTTCAGTATATTGATTAGAATTCTTCAGAGCATAAGAATGAATCATAAATTTCAAGTTTGAATAATTTTAAGCCACTCTTATGGGTCCCGAAAGAAAACCCCATGAGTGACAAATTGGAATTTCACGTAATATTGCGGTTTATTGACGCTTTTTGTAAGTTAAAAAAAAAAATAATCATTAATCGGTAATTTAAGAATGCCCAGTCATTTCCTAACTTATATTCAATTGTTTGAACAATTTAAATATTTCAGAGTATTCTTAAAAAGCAAATTAGATGATAAAAATATTTCAATCTTTCGAAAAGTAGCAACAATAATATGTAAACAAAAAATTGTTTAAAAAATTTAAATTTTTCAAACATCTCCCAGTATTCATAATAAACAAATCAGTACTCTAAAATATTAAAATTTGTCGAAAATTAAGTGAGATAAAATGTTTTTCCTGCTTTCTTTTAGGTAACCTATATACTTGAACAAATACGTATTATTCAAATCATTGGAAATCATTCAAAGAAATCATTGTATTGTTATCATTGCTTAAATAACTCATAAAGTCTAGAAAATATTTTCATTTCTTGAGCTAAGTGAAAAAAAATATTTCAACAAATTATTATTGTTTAAACAATTGAATATTAGTTAACAAATTACTGGGTGTTCTTAAATTACCGATTAATGATTATTGATTTATTTTTAACTTTTTGAAAAGCGCCAATAAACCGCTATATTACGTAACATTCAAATTTGTCACTTATGGGGTTTTCTTTGGGGACCCGTAAGAGTGGCTGAAAATTATTAAATCCAAAACTTTATGATTGATTCTTATTCTCTGATAAATTTTGAACAATATACTGAAACACGGGATTATTTGTGACATATTATCGCATTTAAATATTAGATTTACAAAAAGCTGACTTTTCCCCATCTTAAATCAATGGGAAACTTCATGGTCTTTGCGCCACCCCTGAACATTAACCAATTTTGCTCAAATTTTGAGATTTTTTTTTTTTTGGGCATTCAAACAAAACGGGGGTGAGAGTAGGGAAATTCGAAAAGTGCAAAATAAGGACAACCCTAGTGTTCACCTTCTAATACTTATTTGAGAAGTACTATATATTTCGTAACTGTTCCAATCAGGGCTGTCTTTAAAATAGGGCCGCCGGGGTCAGGGAGGAATAACATTTCTTGAGTCCGCTAAAGGGCCCCACAATATAACCGGCCTGGGGCCCCCGCAACCCTAAAGACGGCCCTGGTTCCAATTTTATATTGGATTACATTGCAATTCTGACTCCAGTTTTCACATTTCCAACATGCTTTAAAAGTTTAAAATGTTTCAGGTTCAAATTATTTTCAAAGTATTTATTTTTAATATTTTAGAACTTGAAACGTGTACCTTGTTTATTCATAAATAATTTGTTCAACAGCTATAATTGCTTTAATTATTATTAAATAATGGGGACACATACTAATTACAGCGAGGTTTCTGCTTAAAGAGGATATTTTTCCAGAATAGGGGGAAAAGGGGAAGTTCAAGATAAAAGGGGAAACCGAGAAAAAGAAGGAAAGCCTGTGCACTCTGTAATTAGAAATTTTCAGAATGAAGAAAAAATTGAAAAAACTAATTTCTAACGCAATAAGTAAATCACGTGCATTAATAATGCTACTATTGTACTTTAAAATGTTAAAGAATTCAAAAATTCGATTCAGAAGTGCTTTTTAAACTGAACTGCTTTTTAAATCCCTCAAAATCATTAAAATCCTCCCTTAAACTTTGTAAAGCTCTTAAAAATTCCTTAGAATTTAAAAAAATACCCTACAATTTTTTAAATCCTTTGAAATTCCTTAAAATTATTTGAATCTATTGAAAATTCTTTGGAATCTCTTCCAATCTCCTGATATGTTCGAAATTCTTTACAAACTTTTTGAATACTGTGAAATAAAATCCTTCGAAATGTTTTCAAATTCCTTGAAACTTTGTTAAGCTCTTGAAAATGCCTTGGAATTTTTTAAAATACCCTAAAATATTTCAAATTTTTTAAAATTCTTTGAAATGCCTTGCAATTTCTCAAAACTGTGAATTTTTTAAAATCCTTGGAATTTCCTTAAAATTATTTAAATCTATTGAAAATTCTTTGGAATCTTTCGAAATACTTTAAAATTAAATCCTTTGAAATCTTTTGAAATTCCTTTCGACTTTTGTAATGCCTTGAAATCTTTGAAAATACCCGAAAATGTTTCAAATCGAACTTTGAATCAAATTTTCAACTGGAATAGAAGAATTTTCAAGTAAAATGATGAATCTTTAACCGGAACAGATGAATTGTGAACTAAAATGATGAATCTTCAATTTGAACAGTTGATTTTTTAATGAGAGATTTTATCTTTCAACCAAGTAGTTTTATTTTCAACGACAACGATAAATTTTCAATTTAAATAATGAATAATTAACTAACATACTTGAATTTTCATCCAAGTAGATGAATTTTCAGACAAAAACATTAACTTTCTAACAAAAAAGTCGACTTTTCAAAAAAATTCATGAACTGTCAACGAAATAGTTGCACTTTCAACTAAAAAAGACAAATTTTCAACCAAAGTAGTACATCTCATATAGTATTTTTTGTAACCCCTGTAAAGGGAAGTTTCGTGACATAAGATAAGAAATATTGGTAGGTAAAATGAACTAAAATTATTTACACTCGACTTGCTCAAACGTAAGCTTCCCAAAGATACACGAAGTTGCACCAGGCAAACTAACCTAAACGGTCAACTTCTCAGCTGACGAAATTCTGACATAAAAAAAAAAAATAAAAGAAAAGCTGACAAATTCTGCAATTGGCTGTAATCTGGCGCGCGATTCAAAATCGAATTAAATTAATTTGATTTTTAATCGCGCGCGTAAAATTTTGACCAATGGCAGCTTATACTGTTGGATCACGCATCCGGTGGCTTCAGATTGGTTGTGACCATTCTTGCGACCAATCAGAAACTAGCGGTTTCCTTTATTTCCGTGCATGGAATACAGCAGATACACACTTTCCTTCAAAGTATGCTTGATGGTCAACATTCCCGCATGAAATTTTCAATAGAATAGTTACATTTTTCGTTTGAAATAAATGTAATTTTCAACCAAAAAGATTATAGTTAAAAAAATAATTATATTATCCAAGAAAGTGATTACTTTTCAACAGAAATGATTCATTTTCTACTGGAATAGTAGTTCTTTTAACTGAAATAATGAATTTTTAACTATAATAATTGATTTCTAAAATTAAAATATGAATTTTATACCATAAAGATTATTTGCTATAAAAAAAACGAATTATGATCTAAAAAAGATCAATTTTCAACCGAAAATTGAATAATGAAAACAACGTACCTTCTCTCATTTTCATCTGTAACACGACTGGCTGAACTGTCTTTATATTTCTCGGTCCGTTATATCTCTGGTCCTTTATAGTCAAATTGGGAGTCGGATTTGCTATAGTGGTTTTGGCTTGTGTATCAGAAAACGTTGTTAACAATCACTTTTCCCATTACTTCCTGAAAAATAATTTTTTCCGATGACATCTATTTTTACGAAAATTTTAATCATTTATATATGTCATTATATATATGATTTTTCAACAAAATAATTCAATTTTGAACTGAAAGAGCTAAATTTATAAACCAAAAATATAATATTTCAATTTGCAGTTAGAAAAGTAAATTTAAAAGAAACGAGTTTCCAGAAAAATTAATTAGTTTGCAACAAAAAATATACATTTTCAAACAAACATGGAATAGTTATATCTTCAGTTAAAAAAATTAATTTTAAACTGAAAAGAAACGAATTTTCAACGAAAGAAATTATTTTTAATCACTATGATGAGTTTTCAACAAAAATATGAAATTTCGATCAAATAGTGGATTTGTCAATCCAAAAGATGAATTTTATATCAACAAAAAAACGAATTTTCAACTATACGGTTTTTTTGTTCAATAAAACAAATTAATTATTTACAAAAAATAGAATAGTTCAATTTTCTACTAAACAGATAATTTTTTAACGAAAAAGATTACATTTCTATCAGAAAAAGTAAATTTTCACCTTAAACAGATAGATTTTCAAACAAAAATAGAATAGTTCAATTTTGAGTACAGAAATTAATTTTCAATAAAATAAAAATAAATTTTCAACCAAATAGTATAGTTTTCAACTAAAAACAGTAAATTTCTATTAAAAAGATGAATTTTTTACAAAAAGGAGAACAGTTACATTTTTAGTTGAAAAAATTAATTCTAAATAAGAGAAAACTAATTTTGAACCAAAAAGGTAAATTGACAACCAATAAGATGAATTTTCGATCCAAATAGATGAATCTATAACAAAGTACAAAAATTTTCAATCGAATATTTGAATTTTTAAAGGAATTTTCAACCAAAAAGATCAGTTTTAACCAATAAGATGATTTTTCTATAAAAATAGATGAATTTTTACACGAATCTGTGCACGAATTTTTAAACGAATTTTCAACAAAACAGTTTACTTTTCAACCAAACAGGATACATTTTAACAATGTTGTTTAATTTTCAGCCAAAAAGTTAAATTATTATCGATCAAAAACAAGCATTTTTAACCGAGAAGAATCATTTTCTATCGAAAAAGACGAATCTTGAACTAAAATTATGAATAATCAACCCAACAAGAAAATTTTGAACTGAGTAGTTCCACTTCCAACTAAGTAGTTAAATTTTCAACCGAAAAAGTTGAATTCTCCACGAAAAACGTGATATCTGATATTTCAACCAAAAAGGATTCTAATTTTATACAAAAAAATAGTTGAATTAAAGAGAAAAAGATAAATTTTCAACAAAATAGTTTCAATCCTCAACAAAAAGGGATTAATTTTCAAATAAATAGTTGCGATTTTTAACCATAATAACGAAATTAGCTTCAACTTTAGTTTATGGAATATTCCCTTACTCTCTCAGGCTTTCCCTGAGTTTCTGAAATTACGTGACCTGTAGCAGCTCTGTGATTTAAAAAAAGAATACGTCCATTTTATTCTAGAATGTTTTCGTAAAAATGTATGTATTAATTATGATACATATTTGTTTAAACAATAAATGCTTTAAATTCTCCTAAATGTTCTATAAATGCTCTGTTTGAGCTTAAATGCTGATCATATTCTCGAGAGCAGAGGTATGAAGGCTCCTTTACACCTTCCGTCAACCGGTCGTCGAGCGACCAACATATCAGCATATCCATTACACCTTCGGAGGTGTGAGGGGTCTTTAACACGATTAAAGATCCGCAGTTTGCATGCAGGAAGCCCACAAGAGTGAAAGAGATGGAGAACAGCCTGTCTCTTTCACTCTTGTGAACTTTCTGCATGCAATCTGCTGATCTGAAATCGTGTGAAAGCACCCTGAATGGATATTTCGATATGTTGGTCGGTCGACGCCCGATTGACGGAAGGCGTAAAAGAGCCTTATAAAGGACGTTAAATTTGTGAGAATTATATTTGGAGGCGCTGAAAGCTACGAACGCAAAAGTTCTTTCTATCTCCACACGTTAGAAAAAGAGGTCCGTTCGATTTTCGACACGGTATCGGAGTGCCACTCCTGGAATCGAACGCGGTTGCTTGTTGCAGTCACTTATGTTACGGTACTTCCCATCATTTTCTGGAATTCTGTAGACCTTAATGAAAGTGATTCCAACAAATAGTTGCATTCTGGAATAAAAATTTCCAATAGTGGCGTGATGAGGGGAAGGTACCCATGTGACTGGTCCCAAAAATAATGTAGTTCAAACTGATTGCGGTTTAGAAAAATTATACACCTCGTGACGTGGTATCCGGTACTACGCACAAATTAATGATTGTCACGCCCAATCAATTTAAATTGAACTTATAAATCCTAAATAAATCATACCTGGTCGAGCACAGAATCCATTTAGAAATTTTAATTGTTGGAGAGCTTCTAGAGGGATGGCCTGTTGCCAAATAACGAACCCTGCGATGCCTAGGATTTTTAAGTTCCCGCCGCTCCTAACCGTCACCAGACTGGGGGGAATACTTTCATTGTTCGAAAATAAGACATTTATTCATGCCTTCGAACTTGTACTTTTTTGTTTATTAGACACTCAGGACCGGGGGCCCGGCCACTACACTGAACCATCCACACGATCAATTCACAAATTCAAGACCGGGTAGTCGTGAATCAACATCACACATTATACACTTCAGAAACACAACACTCTCGTTCTCTCTTGCCCACATCGACTGGGAGGAAGTAGGATACACTAATAAAATGTGGTGACGCAGGAGCGGTGCCACCAACTCGTGTTGTTTTCGACTGTCAAAACACTAGCAGCCGTTCATAAGTGAGGGCGCACGGTGTAGGAGGGGTGCGCCTGACAAGTGTTTGCGCGACGCCGCGGCGCAGGTTAACAGCGTGACTCGCCACAGACTATGGACAGACTAGGCTAGTAAAAGCACTGGATAAAATGGCGAGTCACCATAGGACGATACTGTGAACGCGCCTTCACACAGGTTTTCGCTTAAAGTAGTTGCGTGTCTGGGTGCGCAACCCATGGCATACGCGCCAAAAAATCGGACTCGGCGTGGTCTCTGTCATTCTGTGTTCGGCCGTTGGTATGCTCGCCACCTATTTTGTGAAGACCATATAAATTGACGAC